>QVNW01000423.1:0-70603 GCA_014825475.1 Pseudomyrmex flavicornis | reverse complement strand
CATTTATTGTTTGTCAATGCGTCGAGATGCGCTCTCACTGCTTGATTGACCGTCTCTCATATCCCCCCCCCCTGCCGATACCTCCGATTCAATTTCTTACAATTAGCATTAATTCTTACGAATCTACTATCTACACTGTGTGTGTGTGCGAAGGCAATTAAATACGAGTGTAATGAGAAACAATGTTGAGTTGCCTGATTAGATACTTCGGGGGTGCACATCTCCATTTCATTGTTGTCGCAACACGGTCTCCGAACGAGCAATGTAATCGGCTAGAATCATTATGCCAAGATTACGCTCTCTTTCGTTATTTCTCTCTCTTTCTCTCTTTCTCTTTATCTCTAGTTTCTTCAAACATTTTTAAGTAAAGATATTTCTAACAAAAAATTTGCTCTTCAAATTTCATAATACGTTTTTATTATCTAACCAAGAAATATAAAATTTTACATATGCCCTATATATATTTCGACAATTATTTTTGTGTCTAATTAATAATTTGTACACATGAATTACCAAATTTGCTCCGAGTACGTAACCGTGTTCCATGTACATAAAAAAAACGTTGATAGATATTTGATATTTTGATTTTTTGTCAAAAATGACACAAGTGAAACGGCGCACCGATGAAGAACATATGGAAATTGCAATGAAGTACGCCGAGAAAAAACGTACATACAGTTGTTTTCAAAACAAGATGCTATTTTTATAGTAGAAAACAAGATAATACTCAAGAAATTAATAACACACGTTGCATTTTTATTTTTTTAATATGATGTACGAAAGAACTTGTTTTAATTACCTCGACCGTTGGATTTAGAGACAATTCACCGGTATCAGTTTTCCGGGATGTTCCTCTCTTGTAACATCTGCATATCTTGCTGAACAACGATTTGTTCTTTGTTTTCATATCGTCAGCTCACCTCGACACCACCCTCGATCTTACTCGTTTCCTTCACTTCCTTAAGCTCGACCGAGAAACAGACTTCGAGACTTTGTGAACGACCGCACTGTCTGTTTGCGGACTGTCTGAGAACGATATCAAGAGACATCTGACCCTGAGCAAAATCTTACGAAATAATTTTGATCGGCGCGTTATTAGCGCCATCTGAAACGTTTGCCTTTCGAAATATATATAGCACAAGAACTAAAAATCAATATACGCCAGGTGAAATGTTACTCTAAGCGTGGCAAAGTTTTGTGCGGAAATCAAAGAGTTCAATGTAATTGTTGCGCGTCAGTTATTAGAACGGAAGCAACTTATTGTTAGAAAATTTTTGGAAACTCAATTATACGACAAACAAATTGCGTTTGTGCAAATTGTGGTCCACGAGAAATTGTTGAAAATTTGTTAGAAAGATATTTTTTGTCGTTATGGTTTGCAACATAATGAATTGAAGTGGCATTAGTCATGTTGTAATTTTCTTCTTGAGTATTATAATGTTTTCAGTTTTATTCTAATCACGCGTGAAAAAAGACAATTATCGTTTTCAATTAAAAATGATTGTAACAACAAATTGAAGAAATAGTTGAAAGAGCGATTTAAAACTTATTATTCTTAATGCTTTTTTCAATTATTAAATCAAACATAAAGCATTAAAAATTGTGAAAGCTTTTCCCTCAAATATTCTGATACAATAAAATCTTCTGATAAATCGAGTATTATTAAGTTATCGAGTATTGTTAAGTTATTGAAATTGATATGATTCTCTTATATACAAATACATACGTTCTCGATAAGATAATTTGCTTTGATGTGTATTTCTCCAAAGTGAAAATATTTGCAGATTCGGTGATATTTGTGCAAACTTTCTTTTTTTTCATAAGAATTCAACGGTTCTAAACACATCTATCTTTTGAAATATATTCACGAGAGAATACTTCAAAATATTATTGTATTCTAATATCGTATTTTGTATGTTATCTCTAGCAGGATTTTTTCATCTCGACAAATGTGCTGTGTCCTCACCTTGGCACGAAATTCAGACGCGTGTCACAGAGTGCATTGTCGCTCTAAGAATAAATTGAAACGCGTATAGATTCGGAATATTAAAGAAAAATTTATAAAACTCTATCGCGCGCACTTTATTACTTTCCTGCATTTTTTGATGATAACACACGCACATACGCGCGTGCGCGCGCGCGCGCAAAATAACAGCTGACATAAATAGTAAAATTCTAAGAAAATTAACAAATTCTTTTTTTAGCGAGAAGAAAAAATATATAGAGCTCTTTATCCGCGCAATATTGAGCGCAAACTGTTCAATAAAAATATCTTGGATTATACTCTATAAATTGTCGTATCTTTATGGCGGTAAATAAATTCTGAAACCGCGACTACAGCTTATTCCCAATAATCCCAACACTATTTTTTTGTTCTTAGATGCCATAAATGAGTTAACATCAAAGAAACTTGAAGAGACTTGAAGTCATCCTTCGCAGCACTTTTACATTTTACCTTTTTACATTTTTTCCTTTGATAAGTATTTGTTACGTTGTAGAAAAATAGTGACAACATCAAAATTGCGATAAAACGATTAAAAAAAATGTCAATCACTCTACAAAAAGCAAAGATTAAAATTTGTCGTAAAACTGTAATCTTGATTTCAATCTTGTTTCTGGTTACGATTCTGACGGATTAGATAACACGATAAGTTTCGAGTGATTTCACTTCCTGAGTGTCGAGAAACGGAAATCGGGTTTCGATTATGACGCATCAGGGTGTTTGGAGCAAGTTTCGGTGTCTATTTCGTTTTTTCTTTTTTCTTTTTTTTTTCTTTTTTTTTATTTACAATCTACATCCGAGTCTCACTCCTGCGACAGATTTCATGCATCTTCCTTCCGTGTTATGAAACATTTCTCACTCGGATCAGTTTCGCAAGATCGTCGCGCACGTCCGATGAAACATTTAAATTAGTAGTTTGCGCAGAAAAAAAAACCCTTGATACTTACGCAACGAGGGTCAAGGGTGCCATGAAAGGAGGGAGAGATCGCCGACTCACCGATTGGTCGATGTGCTCCCATTTCTCCCCGACATAGTTGCAGGCTTGTTCGGTCATCGTTCGCGAAAAGAAAAACAAAAACAAAATAAAAAAAAAAAAATAAGACAAACGCCAACACACAAGCGTCGATGGAGATCTGTGATTAACAACAGACAATCACAACTCTCTCGGGATCACTGCGAAGGCTTACATCACTTGCGCCGATGTTCGCGATCGCAAATATAGCCGAGCGTAATCTTTGAGCGTGTGCGTCTCCTCGTCGCGAACGCGATTTCGTAGGTGTTGCGCTCGTTTGTCGCACGCGCGCAAGATATTTTCGGCGAGCGACGGAGATAGAGAGATGGAATTAAAGTGTCTCTCACAAAAGAGAAACTTGCACGAATGATGTTAACTAGGAAGGGTGAACATTCAATTAGCGCAAGTTTTATGATCGACAGGATTCCGACTCGATTGCTCCCCTGATCGCAGGAGATTGCCAACCGACGCGATCGCGAATCGACCAATGAGTTTGCAGAATAAGGGACTAACGAATCCACGTGACCACTGAGGGTGAACCATGTTCGGTTTAACGGACTCACACATGGACCGGAAAAGTTCCACGCAGCAAAATTCGAAGTACTTGTCTGCTTACGTAATTTGAAACACGTGCCGGCGGATGGCGCCATCGATCAGCTGATCGATTCTTATCGACTTGCGACAGATCGACATCTCCCGGCGGCGCCGAGTCGCGATATTATTGAAAAATTCGTAAAATTATTTACAGATATTTTTTTGTCGAATACGTATGGTATTAATCTTCTTCGTTGTTGTCGAGTTTTTTCAGTATGTAAATCGGAATGTATATTTTTCTTGATTTTCACACATACACACGCATATACAAGGAATTCGATTCTTCTTCTCGTGAAAGATATTTATTAATTTCACCTTCGAAACACACAACTCATTTTTATTAGCATTTGTTAAGTACTTGTTCCGAAGTTCGAGAACAGCTTGTTTTTTTATAAAACTAATACATATTATATAATAAATACATAATTTACTTGTATTAATAATTACATAATTAATTCATAATTTGTCAATATGTATTGAACGCGAGTTCTCCCATTCTCTGTCAGATCCGTTATTTCATCACTTGTAATCTCTAAACAGTCACATTAGTCATGTTTCAAACTCTATACCAAGAGAATTTTTTTTTTTCATACTTAGGCCTTTGCTCTTGTCGCTTATGTGTATCTCTGAAACGTGAATCACGGCAATATAAACGACCTTTAAACCTTTAGCATATCGAAGATATGTGAGTTGTTGACGGATCTTAGATAACTATATTATGTCTGTCTTTCCGGAAATTCCAAATAATTACGCAATAGCCGTCGGGGAAGAATATTGTTTTTTTTTTTTTTTTTTATTCATAATACATTTTATTATGGCATATAAAAATTCTGTTGTCTCGTGGAGAACTTTCCTTTTCACTTCTTAGGTTGCAAGTTTCGAATAATTTTGATTCTCTCTAGAATTTTAATTCTTTCTATTTTAAAATGTATGATTCGACAGATTTCTGACAGACTGAGTGTTGCCGCGAGCACGCTCACACGAAGTCAGGATGGCCGAGCGGTCTAAGGCGCTGCGTTCAGGTCGCAGTCCACTTCTGTGGGCGTGGGTTCGAATCCCACTTCTGACAATTTTTTTGTCTCGTAAAATTACGAATATGCGCGTGGGGTGGGATGTGCTTTGATATTATTATTGCCAGTATTTATACTCGCAATGTCACATTGTGAACGCGAGAAAAAAGTAAAATAAACAACTAAATAAAATTTAAGAAATAATAATTGATCAAATAAAAATTATAATTATTGTAATATAATTATAAGTTTATTATTTTTAAATAATACTAGATAAAATTAAGAATTTATTTTTAGATTATCCAAATGCATGCTTATTTCGCATAAATTCGTCCTCTGATCGTTTGCCGACGGTGACAACATTGCATGTTCTCCGAACTGGCGCGTGCGCGACCAACGTCAAACCGAGACGTCTCCGTGAGAAACAGGCGGCAGATCATCGTTAACATGGCGGACGGCGACTTGCTCGTCACAATTTCAGGTGCTGCGCTTTCGCTGCTGTTTTTCGAAAATGTGCGCAGCGTCGGCGACCAGGTAAAAAAACCTTTACTTGCGTAATTTCGCACGTCAATGCGCTGCGATTTTATCCCAGCGAAAAGAGCTCGTCTATGTTATAATCGAATCTGCGTTTACTCGTGTCATAACCTTTTGGACTAACCTCGCGGCGAAAGTAACGTTTCGTGATATTTGTAGGTGGGTTTTCTGCTTGGAGAAGTGGTCGAGTTCTTTGTCAAGACCTACACCGATTCCGACAATCAAGTGGAAACTGTCAAAATTCACATCAGTGAGTGTCCTAATATTTTACACATTCATATGTAAACAATGAAAGAAGTATGCAAATCGAGATCTATTTTCAAGAGCAGAAAGAGCATACGGTAAACCACACTGTAAACACGTGTATGTTAATGCACTTTCAGATGTGGAAACTATAATGACATGTCCTCTGTTCGATCTTGTGCACGATTCTACCAGTTGTCGGATCAACAAGGATAAGATCAAAAATTTTGTGCGCGACAAGAGCAAGCAGATTATCGGTTGGTTTCATTTCCGCAGAAACACAAGCAGTCTAATTCCTACATTGAAGGACAAACTATTCCACAAGCAGCTCGCGTCCCATTTTTCTGACGAGAATGACTGCAATGAGGATTTCTTTCTCACTTGTCTTCTTAACGCCTCCACCTCCGAAACGGGTGGTACTCACAAGTTCCGGCATGTATTTCTTAGGCATAAACAAAGGACGTTTGAACCGGTACCTTTGCGGATAAACAATTTGGGAGACGACGCTTCCAGACACGATGGTTCAGATTATAAACCAACGCCTTACAGAAAGTCTGCTCATGTGCGAGACAGCTTCACCGAACTGATAAAATCACTGAGGTGAGTAGACACTTATCAGTTAGTTAATAAAGTTAATAAATAGTGTTACATCTGATTTTTTCGTATTGAATTTGACAGTGTTACATCTGATTTTTTCTGTAAATTAAAAATGTGACGTGTATAAATTATTGTTTCTTATAGAAGATGTTTATTTTTGATACTTCGATATCTTATTATGAGTTATTGATGCATCATCAATTAGTCGGATATATACGTTCTTCAGTTTAGATGTGACGAGAACAGGTGGAGTGGATTCTGCTATGGCTATTCAAAGAGCCGCTCAGAAGCACTTGACGTCGTTAATTCCGAAAGTGTGCGAGTCTGATATGGAGGTGGCCGAGCTAGAACGGCAAGTTCGCGAGTTAAAAGCCAAGATTCTAGAACAACAATTAACAAAGAGACTGAGAATCAATGGCGAAACATGCGAAAGAATCGCGAAGGTAAGTGGACAAAACTTAGTTTTTGAAAAGAATTCATTGCTACGTGTATTTTCAGAGACGAAGCATATTTTCTCTTCATGTTTTTGGAAAACAATCTTTTGATTTCGAACCGTAAATAGATTGAACACGTATCTAATACTTGAAACATATTAGGTGCAGCCAAGCAACCGAAACTCGTGTCGCAATACCGCCGCCTGCATCGCTAAGAGCGTAAACAAAGAGAAATCGGGCCGAATAAGTCGCGGCAATCTACTGGAGATTGCAAACCAGCAACAAGACAATTTATCCAATAGTAGACATACCGTTCCGGAAATCACTACCGAGCCTATCTGTCAAGAAGGTAGCGAAGTAGGCGTAGGGAGAGGCAGGGGCAGCGGAAGAAGTAATCACGAATTTACTCCGGGAATGAAGAAAGTGCGACGCATTCCGATCACAGTACAGACGCATTCCTCTCGTGACACTACCCCAGAACTTCAAGATTTCTCCGACGCAGACTGCTCCGCTGTCTCATCCCTCTCTCCTTCCGCTCTAAGGTAAAGAGACTAGAGATAAGAAAGAAAACAAAATGTGAGAAGAAGTAAAAAAGATCGTCACGAAATGTCTTTCTCTTCTCTTCACTTTGTCTTTGATCTCTCTCTTTCCTTTTTATCCTTGGAAAACTCTCAGTCATTAATATATTATAAAAATATCTGAAAATTTAATTAAAACTACTTTATTTAATTTTTTCGAGACGGTACACCAAATAAAACATTTTATATAACAAATAAAATATTTTCGTAGAACACATTCTAATTAAAGATGTTTGTTTTTACTGTACCTCAGGTCCCGTAGCCAGGTAACAAAGAAAACACATACAGAGAAATGCAACACAGCGACGTCATTAGATATTTGAGCGGAGAGATCAAACAGTGGAAAAATTTGTGCTTTGTCCTATAAAATTTCAAAAAAATGGCTAATGGAAAGAAGGGAGGAAGAAAAGATAGAGGTATTTGCCAGTATTACATAAGAGCAAGATGTTGTAAAGAGAGAATTAAGAGGTAGCAGAAAGAAAACTTTGAAGAGAAAGTTTTCAAAGACATCCTAAAATAATGACCGCTAATCTTCGACAAATACTTATTTTAATTTGGCAATTAAAAGCGAGAATTAGGAAGAAGTGACAGTTAGAATGTTTTGTTGTAATTATTCTATTGCAGGTGCCTTAAATTCTGCAAAAATACTGATAAGACAACTTAAGGATTCAAGAAAATAAGGTTTTGTATCTTATTCCAAGTTCATTATTTATAGTGTTTATTGTGTGCCATTAAGTTACTCTGTATAACATGTTTTGCTATAAAATTAAAGTAACATAGAAGCTCTTACATTTGTTTATATGCATTGATGAAAATAAACGGAACTCTGTAAATAAAAGACAAGAGAGAGAGAGAGAGAGAGAGAGAGAGAAATGACGTTTTATATTCAATAGAAATAAATAATATATAAATAAAACAATAACAATCTATTGAATGACTTAACAAAACTAATATAGACGAAGTATCTGGCTAGAAAACTGTAAAATAACAACAAATTTTTGAGTAAAGCTCTTCTCTCCTAACTTTAGTTTTTTTTTTTTTTTATATATATAAATTTATGGAGTTTGATATGACGATGATGAAGTTGGACTAATTCTGGCGATATATTCATTTTTGGTAATTTTGAGAAAGCAGCTTTATATATCACAGTCCAAAAATTATACAAAACAGACATAACGAATGACCTGCTCTGATTATTAGAAAAAGAATTTAAACCTTTAAATGTATCACAGTTTGAAATGTAAAACAAATTCGTAAGTTTAAAATAAAACAAAAACACGAAAATATAAGACTAATAGTGATCAAAGAAACACATCGCAAAATCCAGAATCCTTCAAAACCTTAATCTGCGTTAATTTATTCGAGAAAACTTTTTTAAAATATATCCGCGAGATTGTTTGGCACTCCAGTAACCTCCCAGATGGTAGCTGCCAATCGCCGAGAGTGTTCCAAAACGCAAGTCGACGTGGTCAGTCCCAAATGCACGCAATAGAGCTCGTAGATTCGTACTTTGTTGGGCGAGACTTTGGGAAAACACGTCTCGGTTAATTTTCTGCAAAAAGAGAACAAGTTAAAAATTGTATATAAAAAAAAAAAAAAAAACAGTTGAGATTACTCAAATACAAGAGTAATATAAAAATTACCTGTAATAATCCCCACAGAGTATGCCTGGTACCGGAAAATTTTTCATCACATAATTAAGATAGACTTTACATTTCGGTGGTGAGTAACCCTGAATACACACAAAAAAAATTATAGAATGTACGCATATGTACGATATTCTTTTTAATTAAAGTGCATACATACGGAAATGTCTTCAAACCACAAGAAGTAAGAATAATTGAACGTAGTGTCCTTCCACATGACCGACAAATGACCTTCCTGCAGATGTATTCGACTTTGTTCGACCATATTCCAAATCTAATGGAGAGAAAAAAATTAATAAAGTTGTTGAAACAATTTGCGTAAATTGTACGATTTGTTTTTGTATGCAGAAAATACAATTGATACTTTGTTTTTAATTTTGATAGTGTTAGATGCCAAGTTTAACGAAAAACTAACTTTTTTCATTGTAAGAGTGAGCGTTTCGGTGCTCGTAAAGTCCAACGTGGGCGCCACGAGCCTGTGGGTCGTCCTATCGATGTAGATAAAATGTACCAGACCTGGGAATTCTTCGAGATACTTGTTGATAGTTAGGGAACTTCTCGTAAAGGAGTAACATTAAGGAGACAATACTAAGCGAAATAAATACATTCCATAAAAAAAACTTAATTCGACGTTTTCTAAAGAATCGCAAACATCGTAAACACACAAAGATAGTGAAACATAATGCATTCAAAATATCAATATAAGAAACAAATCGAGTTTGTGCGCTTTCAATTTTTTTTTTTTTTTTTTGTTTTATAAAAGGATATGATCCTAGTGTGAAATTCTTCATTGCTTTGACTTTCAGAAAGTCACTGAAGTCGCTCAGCTTTTGCCGAACGAGCCTGCCGACCGTGGTGAGAACATCGGTTCCTTGTTTCAAAAAATTCCGATCGAAACAGGTCAAACGTAGTAGTTCTTTCAAGGTTTCCACGAAGCCGGAAGTGTTGGCTTCGATCTGCAGAACCACTTCGGGATCTCGAGAGCGCAGAAGGTCGTTGTACTTTTTTCGGACGAAGTCCCATTTTATTTGCAACCTCTTTTGACACATATCGACATCGTTACCAACGTTAGAACGATTCTTCTTAATTCCTTCCAACACCTTCTTGATCGACGCATCGAGGTTTTCAAAGATTGGCTTCAATTCGTCAAGATCTCTTTGAAACTGTAGGTTGTTCATCAGATTTAAATAGTAAAAGCTGTCGCACAATCCCGAAGAAGTGGAAAGATTCGTAGCTTCGACTATTGTTATTAGATTGATGGAATCCGATAGCTCGAAGATGTGAACCGCATTGGCCGTATAATTGTGCTGAGAGCCAAGAAGTAACAATTGACTGTAGAGATCATTATCAGTTAAGAACGAAAGTCCCTCGGTCACCGAAGAATCTCTTGAACCTAGAAAAAGATGTTGATTTTATGTAATCTCGTCGAAATTATTAAAAAAAAAAAACTTCTTTATTCTTTATCTATTGCTACAATCCTTTATTATAAGAACTGCGCTATAAAAACACCCGTACTAAAAAGATTCGTAATGTCTTCGGAAGTAGGAGCGGCCAGTCTAGCTCCGAAACTCTGTCTCATTTCGTCGCTTTTTACAGAGCCGCTTTCCGGTAACAAGATATCGCTGTCGTTACTGTCGTCATTATTCTCGAATCGATTGTGCCTCCGCTTTTTATTTACCGTCCAACAAAGTAGAATCATCAATAAGATATCAGATGCGCACAAGTCGTGAGCATTTTTGCTGGAGTACAGTGATAAAAACTTGGATCCGACCAGAAGCAACATGTGTAAGTTGTTGAATTCGGGTTGCGAACTTTTCAACTTGTCGCATGCGTCGTGCAGTACTTTAAGAACCGAAGAAGATACTTCTGAATTCACTGATAACTGTTCCACTGCTTCTGTCAGCATACTCTGCTCACTGTTTCTCAAATCACACCATGCATCGAGTAAAGAGGACACAAGACACACTTTCTGCCAGTTAGTTTTCAATCTGCAATAGAAATTGAAGTGGCGGATTAGCCATTTGCATTCGAATTAAAAATATTTTGCACATACATTTGTTATTTATTTTATTCTTAAACCCATGTTATATGTTTACATCTACTTTATATCAGTTACATACATCGCAACATCTGGACCACACACATGACGCACAATCGAGACACATACTCCAAGTGTGCGTCTCATAAGCTCCACGTCTTTTGTAGCCAAATATATAAATGTATAGCCGATATATTCATCAAAGACCATGTTGGTTCCATCTTGAAACTTCATCGAGGTGTAGGAGTTTCCAAATTGAGAAGCCATCACATGCTGAGAGGTAACAATGGGTGAAAACAACTGCATTATAATGTTGGGACTTAGTAAAGAACTTTCCAAGTCTGTGATGTCCTATAAAAAAAAAAAATAAATAAAAAGATGTATGTAATTCTTTGAGAAACAGTAATGTATGCATTTCAAGCATGTATTATTGAAATTTACTTTATTATCCTGATTGTGGAGCAAGCCTTGCATTCTCGCCAGCTTCACGATGTGACTCGCGAATTTCTTATTACACTTCGCAAACAACACATCGTTCAGATGATCAAATATCAGTACAGCCCTCATTACAATTTCAATTTTTATTTGTCTTGTGTAGTTTTTAGCATACAATTATATTTTAATGCTTAATGTCTAAAAAATATGTAATTTACACATAGGAGTTTCAATCAATTATACGCACATTATTTATTGCTGCTTCGTTTATTTCACTCGAATAAAAATTGTAATCTTTTTCGCCTTAAGGTTTTTACGCAAATTTCAACATGCTTTTAGAATTGGTTTTAGATTCTTTGGTATATCCACTGTTTGTTTTTTTTCTCCGTAGTAGTTTCAATTTACAGATTTATTTTTCTTTCTTTTCTCTCTCAAAGAAACAAACACAAAACTTCTTTTCTTTCTCCTTATGACTTGCTAGAAGTATATATACAATAGCATAACGCACTGCTTTTTGTCGACACTTTTGATGCCAACTGTCAAAGCTGCAAGGTGTCCAAAAGGTCTACACGCTTTTGTCTCAGCTGTCTCTGATAAAATCTATAGTTCATAGACACCTCCAGCACTACCTGGCGCCTGGCGCTACTGTATGACTTTTGTCACCTTGATTTTCTTACCGCGAACAGATTTGAGGTTAGACGACGACGACGAAAAGCAGACGACACATGTTGACCGACTTGTAGAATCTATTTTAAGTGACGTTTTATTTATGTATATATGTTTTGATTTGGTAGACTGGTGTGCGCACGAATGTCACGGGAGGCACGAGGACTCAAAACGTGTCAACAGTCAAGCAGACGACACGGATGAATCACAGTAAACTGATTCACAAGCTTACATAACTCACGTACATACATATGCGTACGTACGCAAAACACGTGTTTCTCTCACTGGTTGCATCATCCATGCGCGTAATACAATTTTGCATGCGCGAGAAGAACAAAAACATAGGAAATATCATGATATTGTAAAACATTTCATGTCATTTTGATGCCAATACCGCCGTATCGATTGCCATGATAGCACAAATTTTTCCGTACGGAAAAATCTCGTCGTGACACGAGGTAGGATGCGTTCCTTGAACGCACTCGTAGTCTTTTGACTAGATAGCGCTAATTTTTCCTCCTATCAGCTCGATGACGTTTTCCAAAACTTTGACATTCGCCGCGGGAGAGCATTGCGTGGAGCAGAAATGTTTCACGATCAAGAGCAATCTGACAACAATCTTTCAAAGAGAGATATTCTGTTCACGTCTTTCATCGTAAGTGTTACTGATTGTTTATAATGACTTTTGTTAGTTTTCTAACTCGATGCTTCGCTTTTTCGTGCTACCTAATTTGTATCTCAATCGCTTTCTATGACTGACAATGAGATAAAACAATTATATATGAGAAAAGAGAGGAATTCTTCTTCTTTAAGAGGAATTTAATTTTTATAAATTAAAACATATTATTCTTGCAGCGTTTAAAGCAATTTTTAAAACCATTTTACATTCTTACATGTGACATTTTATATTGAAAATCTGATGCAACAGTCAATTATATTAAAAAATTAATATTAATGTTTTATGTCAGTCAGGTGCTCTTGCAGGAATTGTTTGTGACGTGACACTGTTCCCATTGGATACTCTTAAAACACGTTTGCAAAGCCAGCATGGATTCTTTCAATCTGGTGGTTTCAAGAAACTCTACAAAGGCATAGGACCTGTGATATTAGGTTCTGCTCCGTCAGGTATGTAATATTTATACATCAACACACAAGATATAGAAAATTGTAAAGAAAATACTTTATGTTTGATATTAATATACCCACTGTTATTACAGCTGCTATATTTTTTATTACTTATGAGGGCATAAAACAGTATACACAGCCTCATGTACCAGAACAGTATCACTCAATTATACACATGATTGCAGCATCATCTTCCGAAGTGGTAAGCAATTGCAGTTTTTTGTTTTACTGTCACATAATGTGATGCGAAATCTCATCGTGTGATAATTTGGTTTTTACATGTTAGTATGTACGACAAATATGTTTGTAAGTTTTGTAACAGCAAAACTGTTGTATGAAATTGTATACCAGAACCTTATGTGTGACTTTACATAGACAGCCTGCTTGGTTCGGGTACCTGTGGAGGTGATTAAACAAAGAAAACAAGCTCTTCTATCCGATACAAATCACTTGGGTTTAAAAACATTATATCGCGGTTACGGAAGTACCGTACTTCGAGACTTACCGTTTGGCCTGATTCAAATGCCGTTGTGGGAATATTTCAAGCTCTACTGGACTCGACGAAGTCATCGTGATTGCACACCTATGGAAGGTGCTGCTTGCGGAGCCGCGTCAGGTAATATATTATGTAACTCCGCGAGTTTGTGTTAAAATAATCTTTCTTAAATATTTTACGAATAAATAGTTACAAATACGTTAAAATATCCATCTTTATCTCAGTTGCTATATCGGCTGCCTTAACAACACCACTGGACGTAGCAAAAACGAGAATTATGTTATCCAGCACGTCCGCTGAAAAAGAGGAAGTTAAAATATCGATAATGTTGAAGGAGGTTTACAAATGTAACGGCGTTAAAGGGTGAGAAAAGAAAATTTATAAATTCTTTATACACATATATGCGTATAGTCTACCAGAACTGCACACAATATTTTCAGATTGTTCGCTGGCTTCGTCCCGAGAGTAACCGGATTTACCATTGGTGGATTTATATTCTTTGGCGTTTACGAGCAAGCCAGAGAATTTTGTATATCTTACTTCTCACAAAGATTCGCCGATATATAGATAAATAATTGCCAAATAATTAAAGAATAATATCGAAGCTTTACATTTTGCGGATATCTCTTGAGCTCTGTCCTACTTCAACGTGATATTTGCTGGGATCGGTTTCAGAAGGTAATTTGTAAATTAATAGAATTTATTAAAATAAAAAACTTTTATTTGTTGCTAATATTTTAGTACAAGATTAAAGCTTAAAAGATCACATTTCTCAGTTTTCAGGCTGTTTTTTTCGTCTTCTCCCAAAAAGAATTTTTGGGAAACGTAAGTTCCTGGTATTATAAATAAATACAAAACCCACTGCATTAAGAATCGACGTAGGAAACTTTTTTCTTTTTTTGAAAACGAACTTTGTGTCACAATACATATAATATTCAAGAGTGCACCAATGAATCTTATCGTCACAGTTGCGATAATACAAATGTGATTACAATCAGATATTACTTGCACAAAAGATCTTTAAACTTATATATATATATATATTATAGAAAATATATATATAACGATTAACAACGATCTTTAAGAATATCCTCTCAATTCCATATCGGTGCAATGTTTCACACACAAGATCTTACATGTGCATTTTCTATGATCTTAAATGTTGCATTTTCTAACTTTATAGAAGTTTAAGATTTATATAATTTAGATTTTGCCAATTTAGATTATTCTGTATTATTACGTAGCATTGCAAATACAATAAGATTTATAAGAATATGAAATATTACTGAGCAAAACTTGTATCACAAACATCACATTGGTCTTGAGTTGTACATTAAAAAGATCCTTCATTAAGCATTTCGCGCACGCGTCGCGCGAATAAATCTCAGATAAATTATTTTGATTACAAAAAGGCTTAAAAAAAAAATAGAACGAGTATTAATACTGATTTTATTTAAATCTATGCACAACAATACCTTCTTTCGGATTTTCTCGTTAGAACTATTTCATTTTCTTTTACCTGTTGTAAGTTCTCGGGATTTGACGCGAAATCCTGTACGATTTCGTTAAACAATTCGACTGTAAAAGAAAGAAAACGACAATTTTAAATAAACGCACATTTTATAACTGATGCGCAACTGCATTTGTCAAATGTGTGTGTGTGTGTGTGTATGTGTCTCGGTAAATGGTATTTTCTACCTACCTACGTTTTCTCCTGTTTTACTAGACGTTACAAAAAGTTTGGTCTGTGTACCGTTCGCGTATCTTTCTACAGTATTCTGTAGATCCGGATCGTCCAACGGAAGACCCGCGTCGTACAAGTCTTTCTTCGTGGCGCAAAGGTACACTTTGCAATTTTCCTCGACGCTTCTGAGTTCTCTCACCCAGTGTTTCGCCCGTTGAAACGTGCTCGATCTAGTGATATCGTAGCACACTATGGCAGCCTTTGCGCCCCGGTAATACGTTCTGGTCATGGCATCGTATCTGATAATAATAATATTATTAAAACAATACTAAGAAAATATGTTCCTCTTGGCGATATATGTAACAGTATACAAAGTATATGTGTACTTTGTATACTGTTTACAGATATCTGACAGACTGATAATACAAAAATGCAATATAAACAGTGTCAACTTACTTCTCACTACCCGCAGTATCCCATATTCCCATAACAAGCGACACATCGTCCAACTGTACTCGCTTCGCTGCAAACACAGTGCCTATTGTCTGCGATATAATTTCAACAGCATTAATTCGCATATGATGCCCTCCCTCCCATCTAGAGTTTTTACAGTGCAAATTTTCATAATATTTATTACTTTACTACATCTCCTTCCACAATGTTGCGGACTATGAGAAACAAGATGTGCCATATTAGTGCTTGTAAATTGTTTAGGACTGTTCTTCTCAACTCGACTGTTTTTCTCCGCATTTGCCTTTTTATATTCCGATTGTATAATATTGACAACGCGAGTTGAAAAAATATTGTAACTGTGAAACATTTGTAACTTGTTTATTGTAGATAAGCTACTAAAATAGCAAAGAGTGATTGTATAACTAAAAGAAAAACGCTCAAAAATAAAGTGTTACTTTTCTTATGATGCACACACTTTTTCTTTCTCTCGATGCTTATTTATTTTCATTACAGTACGAGAAAATTTAAACGGGTCCAGCCGAGAAGAACAGTTCTGTGGCCAGGAAGGAGTTCAAGGATTCTAAGAAAAACCACTACTTCATCTCTTTGTTTCAACAAATTGTCGAATCGTCTCAGTGATGCTGAATTTGATGATGCTTAGAATAAAAACACTTACATTTTGATAAGGTCGACTGTCATTGAACGTGTCATGTATGTATCGTTCCATAAGACTCGTTTTTCCCACTGTCGCATTACCTAACAATACAACTTTCAAATCCACGCGACTCATGTTGCCTGTATCGGAATGTCACTGACTATCAGTGATAGCTTTGTTCTAGCGTCTAGCGTATCATGTGGGCAAAGTGGCCGTGGGCAAAGGTTACGGACATACACACACTCCTCTCCACCGCCCATCAACAGTCGCCATATTGCCTTTTCCGTTAATGATGCGATCACATCATACACGTGCTGAAGAAACGGAGACAAAAGAAATGTTTCAACCGCGATTGGTCAGTTCCGTTGAGTTAAAATGTAAATATTAAACGACCGATTGCAGATGTGGATGATGTTGCAATGGTCTTACAATTAGAAATAAACGGAGACGTTCCAGATCTTTTTTTTTGTGACAAATTGAACATATTTCATCGTGTAATGTCTATTGACATGTAATAAGACCGTTACTTTTTAGACTAAGAGTCTGAGAAGGTTGTCAACAAGTTTTTCATTTTGCACATATCCTTTCTTAAAATGTATATAAAAATAAACAATGTAGAAATTTGAAATAAATATCATTTATTTTCTTAATTATTAATATAACTACGAGAATGTTTATATACTCATCGTGTTCTTAGACTCGTAAACATCCTTTTGTTCTTACATGAAATGTTTCTTCAACCTGGAACATATCTATTGCTCTTTTTCGAGCTACATTATGATGACACAATTAGAAGGTTGCAAATTTTAACAATGCACTTTTTAACAATTATGCAGAACAATGCATAAATCTCTCATTTTATAATAAATTCTTTATTTGGCCTTTCCTTGCGCGGCAACCGCGGCCATCGCTGCTTTAACGGTCTCTTCGTCACCCAGGAATTTCATAGAAACCACAGGTTTGAAGTTCTCATCCAGTTCGTACACGAACGGAATGCCAGTCGGCAGGTTCAACCCCATAATCTGATCGTTGGTCAGTTCTATGCAAACAAAATGTCATCAAACAAATTAGTAAAGTAATATAATTACGTAAATATGTAAACTGATGAAAACGAGTTCCTTACGATCCAAATGCTTCACTATGCCACGTAAGCTGTTTCCATGGGCAGCTATAATGATTCTCTTTCCTTCCTTTAACTGGGGAATAATCGTCTCGTTCCAATAAGGTAACGTTCTTTCGATAGTCAACTTGAGAGACTCAAATTTCGGAAACTCGTCGGGCGCTGGTCCGTCAGCGTAACGCGGATCCTTCACTATTGTGTCGTAATACTTGTGATCCGGTTCCATTGGAGGTGGTGGCACGTCAAACGATCTTCGCCAGATCTGCACTTGTTCTTCACCGTATTTGGCAGCAGTCTCCGCCTTATTCATGCCAGTAAGACCACCATAGTGTCGTTCATTCAATCGCCATGTTTTTTGAACAGATAGATCTTCCTGGCCGATCTCCTTTAGGATTGCTTTCAGGGTTTCTTGTGCTCTTGTGAGAACTGACGTGTGAGCCACATCAAACGTGTAACCTGCATCCTTGAGAGCCTTTCCTGCTGACACAGCTTCACTTTTACCTGTAACAGAGTTTGTATTACAATTTTTGAGTTGTCTTTGCATTTTTAATTGTTTATACGTTTAATCACAAGCAATGTTTTCGTCTGATGTAATTTAATAGTTTTAAAAACATTGACAGTTCTGTTACGTCACAATATTATTCATCAGATCAAAAACTGAGAGTCGTGCGACCTTTTGTCCTTGAAAAGCGACAAATTCGACATGTAGCCGGACGATATTTACGCACCTTTGTCCGACAAATTAGCGTCGTACCATCCGCAGAAAAGATTCAACTTATTCCATTCGCTTTCGCCGTGGCGAACCATAACTATTCTGTATTTCGACATGTTTCCTGCAAAATCGCACCAAGAACGCCGGAGCAAACAACAGACAAATTTGCGAGCAATTTCGCGAAGCGTGAACAAATCGATCCGGTTACGGCACAAGTAATTTAGAGGGCGTTGCGAACACTAGGAACGAAAAATACAGGGAATTACAAAGTTCTGGTTACTGCCACTGCCGATCACCAAACCTTGCGTGAGGTGAAACAGCTTTTGTGGACGTTCGAGCTGACGTTACGGGTCTATGATCGGAGCGATCCACGAAAGCAAAGAACTATTGTAAAAAAAATCAAAGAATCGCGAGATCTCGAACGTGTTTTTAATCTTCACAAAAGATGATCATTCATATTCGCGTTTGATCACTCGCGACATATCACAATTAATTATGGAGATGATAAACGCCAACGATACCAGTAAATCGCACACTTTGTTGTCTTCTAAATTCTGCAAAAATTCCTTGCTGATTTCTTGCAACTGGCAGATTGCAAATAACAAGCAATTTTGCGACGCCGTCACTACTGTGCCGTTGCAGGAAGCGCCTGCAAGGTGAGCAAACAAATTAGAACAGGATTGTATATACACACATGCACACATTTTCTTCAGTAAGTTTTGAATTAAGTAACACACAAATAATGCAGTTAAATAATATTTGTATAATATTTGTGACAGCATTAATTATGAAGATGTGGTCTCTATTGAGACGTGTATTGCTCTGCAACCGGTAGCTTCTACGATAAATTCTTGCACAGAACCGTGTATGCTAGAAATTAAGACAAAAAACTGTCAGAAGATAGCACGTATTGCTGTTGTTTCGGAAGGCGAAGTTCTTGAAATTTTCAAACAATTTGGAGAATACGAAACAACGGTGTTTGCAGAATTTATAGACGAGTGTGAAGGGAATACTGTTTTTTTTGGAGACACAACGATGCAACCTCCTACTGCTGAAGTTAGTATTAAGGTGAGAGGAAAACTTGTTCTTCAATATTACAGCTCCTTGTTTTTTTTTTTTTTTTAGTGATGTTTATATAAAACTGTATAATAATATGATATATTCTATGTAAATATATTTGCTTTTTCACTAGTTTACCAGAACAAAAAGTAAAGGCCCTATGTGGATATATGGCATAAGACTGTTTTTGACTGATTCTGTCAAAGAGGCAAAACAAAGTGCCTTCAATTATGAGATTATTCAGACTTTTCTTAGCAATAGCAATGATAAACCAAGCAAAGGAGCTGAAATGGCAAAGAAGGTATTCAATTATTACAACAAACAAGAAATTACGAATCAAGAGTGTCTCAACCTGGAAGATTTGGAAATCTTTGCTTCTAACTACCTCAAATGTAAAAATAAAATTGGAAAAACAGATAACGAGAAGGAAAGTCTAAATCGTGTCGAGGATAATGAAAAATCAAATTTTCTCAAATGCGAAAACGAGACTGCAAGAAGAGACAGCGAAAAAGAGCGTCCGAACTGTGGAGAAGATAGTAAAAAGTTAGATACAGATATCAGAATCTATATTGACAATAAATTCCATGATATGGAAATGAGATTGATGAGACGAATAGATGAAATAGAATCAAATACCGATCAGAAATTAAGTGCGATTTTGGAAAGACTTAAAGCGTTAAATTCCAAATAAATATTTCTATTAAATTGTTGATAGATCTGAAACAAGTATAATTGTATAACAAAGTCAGTAATAAAAGTAGTGTTTTATATATGTAAAAACTATATCGAATAACTTAGTAAATTATTAAAAAAAAAAAAATAACGAGATTCCTCGTATCACACATATATACGCAACTTCGCAAAGACTTTTTTTTGTTTATTTTAATATAAATTAATCATACATGACATTTGTATCGCAACAAGTCAGAGCCATCTTATAAAGGTCTTTCTTCAGTATCTTGTTTGTTGTAGATTTTTTATCTCAGATAGCGGAGCGCTAAAGGCTGTGTCAACTTTAATCCACATAACAAGATTTTTATAAATGTGTTTCTAGATTGTTATATTACAGGTAGATTATTTGCATATTACAGTTTCATATCAGGCAATTCCAAACTTGTACATTAAATTTCAAAAGACTATTATTATTTTACCATTAATAGCGTGTATCAATTAGGGACGTTTTGCATCATCCTAGTGCTACGAGAGTCAAAATTGATCCAGCCATAGCGTTTTCCGAAGACTAAGTCTGTTGATGCGTGTATTTATTCTACTGTTTTCGAATTTTGTAAAATCAGAAACATATACAAAACATTGCACCATTTCGAGTTTACCTTCAAATATATTTCTACAAACGTTTTTTCTAAAAAACTGTGCGCAACTTGCACTACTTTATCCGTAGAAAGATGAAAATCTGCAAATATTCTTCCAAAAGACTTTGATGTATGTACACTTCTCGATACATCCCCACAAAATTGATTTATGCAGAAGTTTTTCTCAAAATTTGTTGTTTACATGATTTTTAAAATCATGTGAAGAAAAAATGCAATCATATGTCAACATAAATCAACTTTCTACACTTGATATACATTTGAATATAAGTTATTTTATACATACACTAACACTGATGAAAATTGCTTAGAAAAGTACAAAATAATGCACAACTAGAAGATATATAAATAAAGAAAAATTAAAATATCTATATATTGGCAGTATGTATACTTTAACTAAAAAATGACACAGAATAGTCTCAAAAACCTAATCGACCTTGTTATTCTCCTGAGGAGGATCCCAAGAATGAAGTTGTTTTCGCCATAGTCTTACCATGCCGTCCCAACCTCTTCTGCTGTATTTTAAATGTTTAGGTGGCGTTCTCGGATGTTCTCTCGTACGTCTTTCTCTGAAAAAAAAAAATAAAGAGTACATTCATAAGTTTATTTAACTACAATAAAATATAATAAAGAAAAAACTAAATTAAAGAGCTACATAAATACTAAGAGAATATATAAAAGCAAACAAAAACAAGATTTCTGTTTTACATAGCAATTAAATTATATGCAAATTTAGATATTGTTTTTTTCTATAACTAATTTTATACAACATTTACTTTGGAACTATCTGAATGTATCTATCGTATCCAATAGTGTTTTTTCCATAATCTATTTCTTTTTGTCTTCTCGCCAACACAACCGGATCTGTTTCGTATTCTATAGGTTTTCTCCCATTCTCTGATGAATTAGTAGTTGTGCTAGAGTCACTGGAATCACATCTCGTACGAAAGATCTTGGTTGTCTTATAATCCGCACTGTTCTGTCTTGGCCTTTTGCGCCAAACGTGCGCATTTTCTGGTTTATTCTTTACGTTATCTTTGTACTCTATGTATCTAATGTTATTTGTACTTTCCACACGATCTGTGCAGTCCGAGTCCTGCACCTTATCCGTATCCTCTACATCATGATCCGGTGGGGTATCGTCGCTCAGAGTGCTCCAATCTTCGTATTCCTGAACATCTTTACGAACATTTGCAATGTCCTCAGTTTTGCATGTACCATTGCTCTCTGCATTGCTTTTCTTTTCCCCGTCACTTTCTTGCGACTCGATCGTCTTATAATTCATAGACAATATTTCATCAAACAGCTCGTCTTCCTCGCACGAAGGATCCATTGTTTTCTTTTTATGCTTGTTGTTTTTTTGGTGAATTAACCAATTTCGAATCAACAAATCGGTTGTCAAAAAATTCTATCACTCGGCTATCTAAAATTTCATACATATATATACACCTATCTTGTGATATTATTTCTTCTAAATTAATGCTCAAGAATACGCTAAAATATTTATCGTACATACATACAACGCGCGTAATTTTCACTAAGTATAACCTGCACAGGTGTCCCAACGTCTTGACTTATCCCCCGTACAGAATGTCAAATGCCGTTCGCGAAGAAATGCATTTACTCGCCTCCGTATATCGTTGTGCTGTCTTACGTGCAACTATGATTGCAGAAAGAAAAGTCCGCTCGTTTGTGCGCAACGAAATTACGAACGTGTGCGTACTCGATCATTTACAACCTTCTTCTTCTCATCATTTGCTTGCGCGCCTTTTTGACAGTACGAAGCGATTTAAACAGAAACAATTTCGAGAGAGCGGTTACGGGGCGCAAATTGCCGTTGGTCCCGTCCACGTGCGCCGCGATGTCCACGTTACGTGTTCGCGAACTAAAGACGGAATCAACCCAACACCGCAGATTCACATTTCGATTAATTTGATTCATTCGCGCGTCGATACGAGAAATCGAAACATCGCGCGTTTCGATAAACTTGAGAATTGGCGGGCTGACTCGTGGCTGATCGTTCAATCACGCGCGCTAACAGCGAGGTTAAGTGGTGATCATTCGAAATTTCTAGCTGTTATATCTTCGCACATGCTCGACGCAAATTTGCTGGACGCAAAAATTCGTTCCGGAATAATTCCGGAAATTACGAGCGTGAAAAATGTCGAACGTGATTGTCGTGCTAAGCGATTCCGAGGAAGCCGGCGTGTCGTCGTCCGACGACAACAAGGAAAACAAAAGATCTGAAGAAGAAGCGAACAAATTCGACGACTGTGCGAGTGACTTCGACTTCCCGGAGGTGCCGTTCTGTCGCGAAACAACCGTCGAGATTTCGCGGAGCGAGACGCATTTTGTCAACGTGAACGTCAACAACGACGAGCGTGTCCCGTCCAACGACTCGGAGGATGACGATCGAGTCGGAAAGAATTCGCGAAAGGCGACACTTAAGAAGAAGAAGGACAAGACGGCGATGAGGGAGGAACGATTGAAGCGGCGGCAAGAGAAAGAGAGAACTCTGGCGAGAGAAAAGGCGTTGAGGGCGATTGAGAAAAAGAAATCGAGAGACGTGAAGCCTGGCGAATGCATAAAGTTCATGGAGGTTGAGCTCGACTCAGGTATCGACGCGTTCGTTTTTCACAAAGACATTAAGAGTACGTTGCTAAACGCTGATGTTAAGTTTAACGTAACCGCTCAATTGATTCCGAACAGTGTTACGTGGCGAAGAACTATCGAGGAGAATTACATCGGGGAAGATAACGAGGTGCGCGTGAGGAAGAGCTCGCAGGCGGAGAAGCACGCGATCGTGATCTGGGACAGCTGTCAAACGGTGAGTCACGTGGCGGACGACACTTTTTGCGGGGCTGTGCGAAACACTTGCGGCCTGGTACCGAGTCACAGTGTGACTCTGGTTATCTTCGGCATGGAGGATTATTTCGCGTATCGAAAGAAACGGAAATCCGGCGGAAAAGGATCGCGATGCAACAACGACAGTCAGTTTAAGACATTGCCAGTTATATCGAGACAACAGCTCGAGATGTGTCTGACCGAGATTCAGCTGAGTTTAAATTGTAACAGCAGATCGATCGAGAACGCGCAAGATCTGGCGCTAATGGTGTATCAGTACACGAAGTCTATTTCGGAGATACCGTACAAATCGAGGAAGGAGAGTCAGGAGAACAAATTTGACTGGTACGCCACGGGAGATAACAGAAACACCGTGCGCGTGGACAAGAACGGGAACGGATTGAGGAGATTGTGGCAGCAACAATTGTGCCAGTTCAATTTGTGCGGCTTGGAAATCGCAGAAGCGATATGCGCCGTTTATCCCAGCCCGGCGCAACTTTTCAAGGTATCGCAATTTAAGTGTATCGCGATATGTTTCTTATTCTCACGTATTAGTAGCGTCCAAGAGAAATCTGCTTGCTAAAAATAAGCGGGAAGTTCGAATAATTTTGAATAATTTTTATTCAAATTTTTCTCAGGCTTATAGAAATTGCACACCCGAAGAAGGGATGAATTTGTTGAAAGATATACCGGTAAGTCTCTCTTGACTTGCACTTTTCATCACAGTAATGAGTAAATCACTGGAAGTAGACATTTGCAATTAATTTTCAATATTATTTATTGTTTATTGAATACCATATAAATATATCAATTAGATAACTATGAATTATTTTGAAATTAAAATACTTTTATGTAAACTATAGCATATTTCACTAGAAGTAACAACTAACTTTTAATACTTGAAGTTTAACAAATTATTGAATATATATTTGACAGATTAGGAGAGCGGCAGGACCTCTCACAGCTGTACGCAAAGTTGGTCCTGAATTAAGCAAAAAGATATACATAATGTTTACGTCGGAAAATGGAGATAATCTACTCGAATAAAAGATAAAAGTCACAGGTGTTTGTGAGATTAATCTGTATGTAATTTTATTTATATTTTTATACTGTAAATATTTAAAAAATGCATTGTATGATCATTGTAACATATTTACGGAACACATTGCTGTTTCTTAGTATATCGGCATTATTTTTTTTTACATTTGCTCATCATTTTCAAGTTGCATATTTAAGCAGCAAAAATTTTTGTACATATGGAAGAATATTGAAATTGATATTAAACTGTGTTCAGTATATAAGTAATAAATGATTATTCTATTTTTCACACATAGTAAACGTACACATGTATTCCTCTCTTTTTCTTTCTTTCTCTCTCTCTCTCTCTCTCTCGCTTGTTTATGCAAGACGCATACTTAAAATTCACAATGCTTTAAATACAACAATATAACAACAAAATACTATCACTATATTAAAGCTTAGAGACCGGTAGAAAATGTTATATTAGTATCGATTATATATTATGATTAACGTGTGTATTGACACACAATCATAATACATATAAAACATATTTAATATATTAAATAAATTGTATGTAACAATGTATTGTACAGATACTTCAATTACGTATATATATATCTTTTTTTTATATATTAATATTAATCTGTTTAATACATTTCGCTATGTATTTTTAGTATTACTTTGAAATACTATACATGTGTAATTTCTTATTTTACTTTACTCGCACTGTCAAAAGCAGACTCTTCTAAACCTGCGTGTTCCTTCTCGTTCATCGTCACCTTGTTCAAGACATCGCAATCATCGTCGCCAACAGCTGCAGACGATGTCTCTTCGATTGTGGGCGCGGGCGTGTATTTGCGCTCGATAATATTCGTCTTAATAGCGTCTTCAATCTCAAGCACGTCATCCGCGAGAGAATCGTCGTAACTACTCGACGTTTTGGAAGATTGCGTTTGCACGCATCTGTAATCGTCCTTAAAGGTCAGGATTTTCGGCGCGTCCTCCGTGTTCTTCGTCAGTATCACTTGCTCGTTCTGCTGAGCGATCTGCGTGTTTCTCTTCGCCAGAATGATTTTTGTGTACTTCACCGGCTGCATCAGTCGGTTTTCCAACGGCATTGCAATTCTGCTCTTCGCCGGGATACCGTTGTTCTGCGACTGCGTCTGCAATATCAATTGATTTAGATTTTGCACAGTCATATTAGGACATATAACAGCTGGTGTGGAAGTCACTCCGATCTTGCTCGGCGTTTGTTGCAGCTTGTTGTCTTGTTTGTTACTTATCAGAACAACCTTGGTAGTGCTGTTCAACTTGGGTCTCTCTTGGGAAGTCTCTTTGACCAGCGCGGTTTGCGTCACGACCGGTATCTTGTCGATGTTATTCAAATTGTCATCGTCCTTGGCAAATATTATCGGTATGTCCAATATGTTTCCCAGATCGTCGTCAAGGTCGTTCGCTATGGTTTTCTGAATATTTTGAGGCTTCGCTTTCTGAAGCCTCTGTAAGTTGGTAGCGTTCACTGTGATCTTCGGCATAGTCTTCACCGACTTGTGGGAAACCTTCAGCTTGTTGGATATCGGTAGCACGCCGCCGGAACTTTGATTATTCAACGGAACTATTACCGAGGATGCGCCCCTGTTGTGAAGGGAATTCTCGACAATGACTATGTTACTGCACGACGTGTTATTATCCGTGTTACTGGGCGCGGCTTCTTGTCGTGGTACATACGCCGACTTGGGTATATCCAATACTTGGGAGTCACAGCTCATTCCCATCTCCTCTGTCGCTACAAAATATACATTATATTTGTCTCAGATCTAGAGAAGAGAGATATGCGTATTATAATATTAACATGCATAACAATATTTTTAAAATATTTCTATTATTGTATCCGGCACTCGTCATAATTTGTTGTATACACAATTTTGTAAGACGATTTTGAGGAGATTTACTTTCATAATATCAGATTGTAACTTTGGATAAAATACATAATAAAATAAGAAGTTGAAATAGTCATTTTTTTAATACTCTTATTATTAAGAGTGTAAATATTAAGCTTTCTTAATATGGATATTGAGAAAGACAGAAATTATACAGAAATATGCAGAGAATTGTCTTATTCTACCAAGAGACAACGAGTATTACAGATGTACCAAGTGTAAAACAAGATCTACTATTAATGATAACTGCTTGTCCACCATGGTTAGACGCATCACAGCCGATAATTGATGTTTATATTATTTAGTGATTAGTTATATCTTACCCAGTAAACAGGATTAAGGTTGGGAATTAAACAAATTCGAATTATATGTATCGCAAAAAAATATTTATTGGATACAAAATAAAAGGCAGCCTGGCATCATATTTACAATAAATTTTGTGTGTGTGTGTAGGTTTTAAAAATGTCTATGTTGCTTATATCCTCGTATTTTATATATAACTTACGTAGGACATGAAGACAATATTATATGTCTAATAGTGTGTAAATTCACTGTGTGCACTCATATTACTAAAAAGTTAAGTTATTAATTTTTTTGTATATGTTTTTAAAATATGTCAAGAGACATGAGTGATGTCATGCATGGACTTTGATACTAATTATTATTTTCTTGGCTACACAAGATAAATGAAAATATACAGTATCTGCAATAACAGGGAAAAAATTTATGAGGTAAAAATAAATTCAGCAATTAAGCAGTGTGTGTGTGTGTTTTAGAGGAGAAAATATTTTGGTTATTCATAGTAAGAAGTCACACAACAAAAATGCGTGACTCGTGTGAGTAGATACTTACAAAATTAATAATCTATATCATGAGTAGAAAATTTTTATTACGCAATATCAAAGTCGTTTTTTTTAATATATCGTAATTAACAGCTACGAAACACTTAACATTTTCCCATTTTATATAGTAGAAAGATAATTACAGAAATATCAATATAATTACATACGCGTTTTTGAGATATATATGCAATTTTCTATATACATTTTACATACGAGCGTAAAAAAGTTTTCTATAAAAATGTACGAGTCTAAGATATGTATAACTTTTTGCTAGCAAAAAAAAAATCAAGAAAGAGAATAAAAGTACAAAAAAATAATAAACGTCTAACTTGCGTGTACACGCAACAACTATATTCGTTCTATGTACAACGATTTAAGTACTAAAAGTCTGCTTACCTATATTAAAAGTAGTTCAAATTGTGATTGAACTAACTATTGTAAATAAAATATATGTTCAAATTTGTGTTCTTTAAGTTAACCATAAAGAGATATCAAACACATATTGAACTCAATCCGATTGTATCGAATGCATATAACAGTCAATTTGCTAGATAATAAAAATTATTCTAAGTACATTTATCTTCTTGTAACAAAAAAAAAAATAAAAAATAAAAAAAAAATAAAAAAAAATAATACAGATATTGTAACACTCGAAAACTGCTTAATCGATCACATCATTTAGCTTCAACTACGTTTCAGATGAATTATTTACTAGTTGATTGGATAATGATCTACCTTTTGAGACTGTCGATGTGGATGGCGTTACGTTATTCGCCGGCGAGCTGGTGGTCGTTAGCAAAATGCTGGAAGCCGACGACACACGAGCGGAAGAAGTGGTACTCGTTAACGGAACAGGATTTTTCCCGCTTTGTAGAAGATTCGACAACGGACCGCTTGTTGTTGGGACGGGTTTACCGCTTCCCGCTATTTAAACGAGAAAAAAAGAACGTGAGCAATTCTAAGCCGAAACACCATTTCACGATGGAATACGAAACAACAAGAACTATAAGTGGTAACATCTCACCTCCAGAATTTGTATTGATTCTGATCTGACTACCCGCGGTGATAACATTCACCAATTTCGTATCTGCGTTCTTGTCGGGCGCGTTCACATGTCTGAAATTACTCGATACCACATTCGAGTAAGACTTGTTAGTAGGTATTAACGTTTTGATCTTCGTGCCCTGTAACGGCACGTTCGAAATGATCTTCGGCACTTTAGCAGATGTGGCCGACGATCTGGATACATTAGACGCTTTCGACATGGTGGTCGCGGATTGACTTGCCGTACTCGGTGCTAAACGTATCGGTCCTATAGGCGCCAAACTCGCTAATGAACCGATGTTAAGCGTCAAACCGTTTTCTGCGGCTATATTCGTCTGCAACGATCAATCACATTGCGAAGAATTATTACATGTATTGAAGTAACAATAATATAATTAAAGTATAATATATTTGGTCGCCCTTTTAAATTATCTTCTATTTCTATTTTAATTGTACGTGAATCATATGTCATATATATTATGCGGTACAATTTTACCTGCCCGGTTACTCTAGCGGTCTTTAAATGTTCAGGCAATTGATTTTTCTGATTGTTCGCGGGTCGTTTCCGTCTCACTGCGGATGTATGATTCGCGTGTTGTCCGCTCGCTTGAACCGGGGTAGTTTGCGTGTTGATTTTAGGAGTTGCGTTGCTCGTCGTCGCGTTCGTTCCGACCGACAGCGTGGCGGAAGATATCGGCGAGTTTGGCCGCGATTTCTTAACGATCGGTGAATTAGGCTCACTTTCCACGGAACTGCTCGTTGAGTTTCTACGTCTGAGAGACTCCTTCTTGTTCTTGTTGTCACAGTTGGTCGGTATCGTCGGTCGCAGTGGTAGCGGATTCGGTTGCAACAAGATGCTACCGATAAAGTCGCCTATCTCATCCAATATACATCGGTCCACCATGCTCTGTGTAATGCCCTCAAGCATCTTCTTAGACGTGGATATTCTAAGATAATCGTCAGCTGTGCCGACAATCACTAGACTCGTCTCGACCATCATCTTCTCTCGAAGATCCTCCAGATCGTCCGGTCTGACGAGGGTAGCGTTTTGTCCGATAATGAACATCACAGGACAACGAAGGTCCATTAACATGTCGTCGGGTGTGCCTCGTTTTCCTTCAACCGTCGCAAAAGGAAATCCGATGCAGAAAAAAACAATAAGAATAAAATTATTTTATTAAAATTACCTGACAAGCAAGCGCTGCGCCAGTGTTAAAGCCTACGAGTATGATCGGTCTGCCGGAATATTCGCTTCTAATGCTTTGTAACTTTGCCCTCGTGGCCTGAACCAATTGATCTATGCACACCATCATGGTCATTCTGTTGGCCGCCAATCCTATGTGATTGTGATTGTGGTTGTAATTATGAAAAGCGAACACCGTGCCCAGCATTCGCAGCTGCGCGATCCACTTCTGTTGACGCACCGAAATGGATGACGTTATACCGGTTGACGTTATACCGAAAGGTACTACTATTAAGATCGGATTTCCAGGCAATTCCTTCTGTAATCGTTTACATTAGTTCTCACTCACAGCACTACATAAACACACAACGATGTAATGATCAAATTATTATATTTACAAGTTTAATTCCGTTCAAACTTGATGTAACCGGATCCCACGATCGTTTCAAGTGCGATCCGAGTGTTTCCCACGTAATCGAACCGGCTTTAGTGATAATGTTCGGTTGCACGGCGATCATCTTATCGATCAGTTGAGGAATCTTTTGTCTCAAAGACTGCAGAATGTCGAGATAAATAATCAAGTACTCTTGTGAGAGGTGTTCAAATAACAAATTATGAAGCCATTGAGCCAATCTCCAGTCCCATACAATTGACGCTAATGTTTCTCGAAATTGTCTCGCGGCAATATCCACAGACATTCTTCGAAAAATTGGCTCGGACGTGCTCTTCATCTTGGCTAGTCTCGCGAGCCTCTCTGCATTCAATATTCGAGTTACTTTGCTAAATATTCGATTCTGAACCGGAGACCATAAGGTTTTGTCTATTTTTTCCTCCCAATCTTCGTCTTCTTCAAGGCGTACGTTGCTAACTAAACGTTGAAATTCATCCATTGAATTCTGAGCTTTTGTTAAATCAAATGGCAGTGTCAGCGGCTTATCGTCAATGTCCACTACATTGATTTCTTCATCTTTCCTATGTTTACTGCTGAGACACATGAGATATAATATATAAAAAAGAAGTACACTTATTTTTATTACTTTTAAGAGCAAGTTCAATTAAATATCTTTAATAAACCTCACTTTATTGTAGTATTCTTTGAAAAAAACAACTTCTTTACAGGCTTTGCATAATTGTTTTCTGGTTTCCAATTCCAAGGTTTGGCATAACAATGATCTTTGACTATTATATCAACGTCCATCTCATAATTTCCAGCAAGCTGACGTAGATATGCTGTCAGTTTATTTGAATTGTCATCCAATATGTCAATTGTTGGACTTGGCAATCCAGAACTGCTTGCAGAGGTAGACTGTGCCATAGTTGCTATAAATGTATTTAGCAACTATGCAGTTTCTGAATCTTCAAGACTCTCACTATCAGTTAAGACAAATTCAATTCAGTTTTCTGAAACAAAATTGTACGTAAAAATTTACTAAATGATGCAAATTGCATTATCATTGTGTACAAACGATCGTCATGCGCACACACATAAATATACTTTAAAACAGTTGAAATTAAGGAAATCTCTCTTGAAAAATCCCAAAAACTAACCTTTATTCGTGCTTCTCCGTTATACGTACATACGTAGATTCGTTGTAGACGACAGAAGTTTGCTTTTGTAATAGCGTTTGTTGCATTTCATAACATTGCAAAAATTCATTACCTTCTCGAGAAGATATTCTACGTATGCACAGTTACTGTTACGCAAACGCACAAGAAGAAACGCAATATGTACATCCGTATATTACATTCTCACGTAATAAGATAATATACACTCGCACGTATGAGCTATTTACGTTCGGTTGCTTATTAACATTGACACATACACATTACATATTATATATATCTTGTTGTTTTACATAAACTTATTCTCGTTACAATAGACTGCACCCAAGGATGTATAAAGCTACATCAGAAATAGGCGCAATTAAAGGCCATCACACATAAAATTACATAAGAACATAAAATGTAGCCGTAAGGAAATTGCCAACCAATCAGAGTGTATCCTGTATACCCATCACTTTCGGACGTAAATTTTTGATTGGTCAATTTCCTTACGACTACGTCTTATGCTCTTATGTAATTTTATGCGTGATTGCCTTAATTTGCTCGTAATGTCCCTATCACAAGAGATTGGCAAGCGTGGTTCGGTTGTCGAGACTGACAACTCATTCGTTTAAAATTAAACGAACGCTTTCTGTTACGTTATGACACGTTTGTATACCAAGAGAGATTTAAGTTGTATGTATTCTTAATAATAATTGTATAGATACGCGATTAAAAATGAAACTGTGGGAAAAAAGCATCATAGAATGGGTGAGTAATTGTTTTATATGTATATGTTATAAGTTGTCTTCTGAAAATCCTCGAGTACACGACAATACTGTGTGTACTTCTGTGTGTATATCATCGTAACTACCTATAGTTCTGTTAATTTGCTAAAAAGAATTGAAAAAATGTATGTACGAAGTAAAAAAATCTTTCAAAATGAAATAAACCATATAATTATTTTACAGATTAACTGTTTAAAAGTGCTGGAACAAACGGTAACAAGTACAACTGAGCTCCAGAATGGAATATTTTACGTCAAGTTTTTGAATTTGATGTAAGTTTACATGTGTTTAATAAATACATGCACAGAGAGAAAGTGTATCTTTTTTGAAAACTAAATTATTTACATTTTTTTTTTTTATGTTATAGCAAATGGAAGAAACACAATGAAGAAGAGGACACTGATCAAAAGAATGTCATTATAGCATTTTTAGAAGGTGAACATTATTTTTATGTTCTTTTTATACTACCTAATCTTTTTCAATGATTTTTATATTACTGATGGTTTTTTAATGATTTTTACATTACTGATTTACAGATCAATATCCCAGTTTCAAAGTTAATAAGAATGATAGCACGGAACACATATATGTTGCATCTGTGTTACTGATGCATTTGTGTCGAAAACAGTCTGCGATACATCATTCTCTGCAGTATAATATGTGCGACAAACTGGTGGATGAAACGCAACTCAGAGTCAAGGCTTTTCTCGAAAATATACTACCTCTCGGAAAGGATGTCACTAAAGAAACCATGAGAGAAGTTATCGTCGAGGTGGAAAATCTGTCGCTAAGTGTGTGTAAGAAATCTCCTCTTGAGAATTTTTCCCTGTCCGCGCGTTCTACTGGGCCGAATAAAAAACTTCTGACCGAACGACTTCGGGAACTTAGAGACGTAAGATGTAACTTGGCACTGGAACGATTTACCAATGCGGAGTTACAAAACGACATAATAAAACAGCAGGATAAAATAAAGAGCTTGCAGAAGAAACTTGAGGAAAAGACGGAACAATTGAAAATTTTGCAAGAAGAATGGATGAGACCGAACACTCCTCAGCTTTCTGGCGCGAAGAGAGATTCGTTAGAAGAGAATCTGCAGTATTATAGTAAATATATTAAGGATCTGGAAGGTCAGTTGAGCAAACAACAGGATGAAATTGATAAGTTGGAAACAGAGAAAGACACTTTGGTAGAACAGCTGTCTTGCGCGCAAAAAACGTCCGTATGTTATAAAGAGAGTTTTGTCAACTGCGAAAAATCCTTGGAATCTTTATCGGACAAGATTGAATTGAAGGACAGGGAATTGGTAGCGCTTAGGCTACACAATGAAGAATTACGCGCGCACATTAAAGGACTCACCAGAAATCCTATTGAACAAAGTTTCGAAGGTGACGACGTATCACTTTCCACCACAATGTCCATGAACACTAGTGAGGCTCTTAGTACTGTGATTGAAATTCAACTTCAAGAAGCCAGAGAAGAGTCCGCCGTATTACATGCTCAAGTTGATTCGTTGAAGGAAAAATTGAATTTACTCACAAAAGATCACAGAACCGCTTTAGAATCGAACAGAGATTTGCAGAATAAACTGAAAACATTCACTCAAGTGCAGACGGAATTGGACGTCGCGCGAAAAGAATTGAAGACGTCGAATATAGATATCTTTAAGTTACAGAAAGAAAAAGAGTCTCTTGTTGCGGAAATAGAAAATTTAAAAAGTTCACTTTTGCGTAAGGAAAAGGAATTGTCAGATGCAGAACAGTCGAATGTTGCATTAAAATCAGAATTGGATACTCTGAAAGTGGACGTAAAGAATTTAAATGAATTGCTCGCGAATGAGAAAAAGAATTCTGCAAATTTAAACACCGCTCTAGAGCAAACAAGATCAGAAATAACGGAACATCTCGCACATATTCATCAACTTTGCGTTGACAAAGAGTTGTACAAATCTTCCGTTGAAAATTGCAAACGTATTTTGAAAGATATTATACATAACAACAATATTCCCATGCAACACCAGATTGAAAGTAATAATTTAGACAATTTGACACCCAACGATCTTGCAACTTACGTCGAAAAAATGTTATATACTTACGATACAGTATGCGCCTTGTTCAAATGCGACTTCGAGAAACTGAAGATTACATTAGATGAAAAAAATACAATTGTGAATGAGCAACAGTCAACTATTACATCCTTGGAAAAACACAATCAACAAAATCTCACAAAATTGTCCGCTTTCGAAGAGGACAAAAGGCAAATGGATTTATTGTTCTGCGAGCAGAAGGAAATTATTCATAAATATTCTGAAGAAATTAAGGCTTTGAAACAGGTTCGAGACGAGAAATGTGTTCTGGAACAGACTGTGTGTAAATTGAGGAAGGATTTAATCCGTATGCAGGTATCGCTCAAACCTCTTAAGATGCTTATTGAAGATCTAAAGAAAGATTTTAAATTGATGAGAGAAGAAACTCATCGAAGCGTTACCGATTACCACAACGCTAGCAAACTGGCATTTGAAAAACTGCAGCAAAATTATCGAACATTGCATGAAAATTTTGACAAAGTACGACAGGAGAACGAAGACTTGGAATACAATTTAAACTGCAACAAAAAAGAATTATTAAGCGTTCACGAAGTAATCGTTACATTACACGAAACTCTGTTAGAAAATAATGATCAAATATCAGAAAATAATAAAGTGATAAATGCTTTAGAAGAAAAGGAGAGAGCTCTCTATAATGAATTAAATGAAACGAAACAAGTCGTGGAAAACTTGAAGGAAACGAATGAAGCGTTAGCAATAATGAAAACTGAAGCAGATAGTAATTTGGAGAATCTCAAATCGGAGAATCATAATTTGTCACTCGAGCTGAAAATTGCCAATGACAAGATCAATTTGTTGCACGAAAAAATTGACGATGTAACGACACAGATGGAGTCAAAGAAAGAGATTGTAACTGAGCTGCTTATGAATGTATCATCTTTAAAGGGAGAGAAACAACATCTGATGCGGTTGCACGAGGAACTAATTGACACAAAGAATAAAGAAATAAAGATGAAGGAGGATGCGTTATTGATGTTACAGTTAAAAGTGGAACAGTTGACGAACGAAGCTAGTGCCAAGGAGAACAAGATGAAGGAGGTAATTGTCAATCTTCAAGAAGTGAGATCCAGCCAAGATGCCGTCCTGGCTACTCAAGAGGCAGCTCTTAAAGAAAAGTGTCTGCACATAGAAGAACTTCAGGAACGATTCGACAACTCGAATAAACTACTGAGCGAAGAGCTTGAAAGTACGAAATTACTAGTGAACGAGTACCAAGTCAAGTTATCGCACTTGGAAAATCAGATTAATAATCAGAACAGAACTTTGATGGAGACGCAAGAAGTGCTAACGGATCTGAGCGCACAACTCGAGGCGAGCAAGGAGCGCTGCGAGCTTATGGACGCGAGCCAAGCGGAAATTGCAAAACTGTGCGAGGAATTGGAATATCCGATGAGAAATTTGAATTCCATCATTTTGAAAGTGTGTTCGGATTTCGATTTTATCTGCCAGGATTCGTACGATGCGTCGCAGCACGAGTACACGTACGAAGACAATAAAACGGCAAACATCTTGAGCATCATTAAGATGACTCTTGACGAGGTCCACAAATCTCAGAAAGTCATCTTGGGTTTGTCTCGCGTAAATGCCGAATTGAACGAAACCTTGGCGGAGCAAAACCAACTCGTAGAAAACAGCGCGAAAGACAAGGAAGAAATATACAGTCTGAAAAATAAGATACAAGAAATGGAAGTAATCGCACAGAAACGGAATGATTATCTCAAGAACCTCATAAAAAATAAAGAGTCTTTGAGAGATTCTTTGCAGCGAGTGTTTGTCTCGCAGCACGATTTGGACGCTGCCTTGACGTCGTTGAATCAAAGGTGGAACGAAATACTGACGAGGTTCCAAAATGTTCACACGGAGAGTTCGGTTTGCGACGAGATCAAACAGTTGCACGCCAAGAAGACGAGACTTGAGAACACATTGTCCAAATATCAAATGGATCATTTGGAAAACATGAAAGCGATGTTGCAAATCTTATGGGAGAAGTTCTTGTGGACGGAGCAAACGTTGCTCGACACCTACTTGTGTTCCGCACACGAACGAGAGTGTCTGGACATACTAACCAGAGAAGAAGAAGAGAATGAATTTTTTCAAGAGAAAATGGCGATCGACGCGGAACTGGAGAAGTGCAGAATGCTGCAAACCGACGTGATGAGATCTGAAAAGGAAATGGAAACGTTTTCAACGTTAGCCACGGCTTACGAAAACGGTCTGAAGTCCGGCGAAATTAAGAATTACGCGGAGATAGAGAAGAAGCTGCAAGGTCAAATCAGTCAGTTGACAAAGGAGAGAAAAGATCTGAAGGATAAGATGGATACTATACGCGCGAGAAATGTAAAATTGGAGAAGAGCATCGACGATCTTCGAACCGAAATGAGGAAACTGAAGACGACGGAAGTAGCGCCAACGGGAGCTAATTTGTCGGAAATAAAATCTTTGAGAAATGAAATAGAACATCTGAAGGAACAGAATCAGCACTTGCGCGAACAAAAGGAAGAATTGACGAAAACCTCGAAGCAAGACCTAGAGAATCAATTGAAGGACGTTTACGCGACTTACGAGCAGAAGTTTGATGATATGAAGCAAAAAGTGGTAAATAGAATAATCTGTTGTATTTTAAAGAACGCGCTTTATTTGATGTGATATGATACTCCGTTATTTATAATTTTATCGGATTAGTCGGTACAAGTTCCCAACCTGGTAGGTGGTCGATATTTCGACCACCCCCGTCCTCTAAAGGTTAATGTGTGAAAAATCTTTACTCTTCCAGAAAGCAGTTTATAACGAACAAGTGATGAAGTTGAACAAAGAACAAGAGAAAGTTATACAAGAGAGATTGCAGTCGCAGATGGAGATAATGTGCCAGAAACACAGGGAAGAACTTGATAGGTACAAGGTACATATTAGCGAACTGAGCTCGCAACTTTGGAGCGTGGGAGAAAAACTTTTGATCGAGCAACAACAGAAGGACGACGCGTTGAAACGTCTGAAGGAACAAGCCCAGTTCAAGGAAATCGAAGCAGATCAGCCGATAAGCACGATTTCGCGGAAGACTTGCAAGTACGTTCACATCTGTGCATTGATAAGAGTAAATTGCTCAAAGAAAAAGCGCTTATCGATTTGCTAATAATTAAAATGTAATTGTCTATTTGCAGAGTGGAGAAACAAGAGATGTTATCTGAAAATGTGCAGCAAACGGGAAAAAAAATAACAACACTGACAACAACAGAGGAAACATTTGAAAGGAGACACAGCATCAGAAGTATACAAGCAATGGGCAATGCGTTTAAAACGGAGGATGAGGAAGAGGTCTTCGACAATATTTATCTAGGTATAGTTTTTACGTTACAGAAATACGAGACTCTGTTAATAAAGTTTAAAGATTTCGTTAATGTTTTTTTTTTTTTTTTTTCATTTTAGCCGATATGAAAAGAGGCATTTTGCCTATCACAGACGTCGATCGTCGTTTGTCCGTGTTACAAATGAGAAACTCTCTCTGCAAACCTCATTTAAAATCATCGTATCCGGCGGAAATGCAATTTCTTTCTTCAACGTTGACCGAAGAAGAGATAAAAGTAAGTTCTTTCGTCATCTGCATTTTTTCAGTTTTACATCGTTTCATGTTCCTCGACGTCATTGATTTTTGTTCTCTGTACAGTCTTGTCAATTCGAATGTTACTTTTGCACATGTTTTCGTGTAGCTTCATATATGTGTTCCTGTGTGTATAGACAGGCTCCGCGGAAGAAAATTTCAACGACAGCCTCAGCCAAAGTCTTCTTCCGGAACAAAAAGCGAAGAAGAGAGATAGGACTCAGGTCAGTATCGAGTTCCATCTCGTTCGGCGTAACAGTCCTTTATTTAGAAACCATTTGTGATTGTTTGTGTGGTTCGTTGTAGACATCATACAAAAGACCTGGTCCTCCAACACCAAGCAAGAACGGGGGAAGACTGTCTTTGCAGGTATATATATGTATATATATATACGCATAGTATATGACATCTGAGATATATCTTGTATGTATTTTCCTCTAAATGTAAGATCAATCAGATCAAAGATACAATTAAAATTGATAAGTGTTTTGTAGTTTTAAGCTTATATAAGGGATAGAATTGTGTCTAAAAGTTTTTGCGACATAGTATTGTGCAGTTGCTGAAATTACAACTGAACATTTTGTTGCAGGGTAATGAATTGAGAAGTCCGAGTTCGCGTATACTGAGAGAACGGAACGTGGACAGAAGATCAACGATGACGACGACGACGACACCTCATTCATTAAAAAATTTGTTCACGTTGAAACGGCAAGATGAAGTGAGTAGAAAGAAATGTAAATTAAGTTTAAAAAATATATAGAAAGTGAAAAATAAAAATATAGATGAAGTTAGTAGGAAAAAAAAATGTAATTAGTTCTTGTACAAAAAAATATAAGTTTAAATATAAGTTCATTTAATATATTTAACGTATTTTTTTTAGAATTTATCTACCACGCCGAAAGGTCGCAGACTCAGTAATCTTTTCCGTAAACCAAAAGGTGCAATCAGATCAGTGAACGAATAATATGACACTTGTACAAAAAAAAAACCGAGGAAAATCAATGTAAAAATACTATATAAACTGTAAGATCTATAAGTTTATATCATAGAATATGTTTGTGCGTACGTACAACGGTAAAAGCATGAAATCGGCACATTTATTGATTATAATAAATGCTAATCTCATTAATAACAAATGTGATATTATATATTATATTTTTTATTAATGTAATATATGTTAAAAATGTAATATTATGTATATATTATATGTATTTATTATAAATATATATAATATATATATATAATATTTTATTTTTATTATATATTAATATATATTTTGTATTTATACTAGTTTTTCATGCTTTTACCGCAATATGTACAAGCAAAATTTCTTAAAGATTTTTTTTTGTAACAATTTTATTGCCTGATAATTCCTATTTTTTTATCTTCATATTGTATCTAGTACTCTCATATGTATATATGGGAAGAAGGAATTGTTTTGAAAAGTATTGCAAGTATGCTAACTTTTGCAATATCTTGTAATAATTTGTAAATTAATTAATTTAAGATAAAGTGTGGGAGAGAAATATTATATACATATTTATACATGCATTGGGAAATAAGTTAATAAATTAATTAAAACTAAACAACTTGTGTTGTGTGCGAGTGATACATAGATATGAATGTAACAATAGGTAATTAAGCTCTTAACCGTGTGCGATTGGTCAATTCCGAGATGCTTGTTAGAGCAGCTCCGATCAGTCCTCGACGCTTGCGCACATTGCACAAGTTTGTCAAAATGTACTTGAAAATATTTACATGCTTATGTAGTATTATTTTTTATAATAGGAAAGAGACAGTGCTCACATAACCTTATCATGCCTTGATATATAAAAATATTGTGTCAAAATCTGAGATACGTAATTGAAGGCACGTTAGAAGTCAATAGAACTCGAAATCCATTCGAAATGTGGAATCGCTCGAAGGTGCTGTGCAACAGCTACAGAATACAGAAGAACTTTTTTTCCAACAATCCTAAAGTAGCGGAATTAATATCCGGAATTAATAGCGCAGCGTCCGAAGATTCTAAGAATGTTCTTCCTAAGGAAGCACGGGTTGTTATATGCGGTGGAGGAGTTATGGGAGGTGCCGTGGCGTATCATCTGTCTCTTGTGGGACTAGGACCGCAAACAGTTCTTGTTGAAAGTGGCAGGTGAGTGTTTCTTCAAAATATGATGTTTCATCAAAACAAATATAGAATGAAAGAGTACATCTTCATGTAATTGAGGCAGACTAGGAGGTGGAACGACATGGCATGCATCTGGATTAGTGGGAGCCTTCAAGCCCAGTCTGGCACAGGTGAAACTTGCACAGGACAGTATCGCTCTGTACAAGGAGTTGGAGAAGAAAGGCCTGTCTACGGGCTGGAAGCAATGTGGCAGTCTTTCTTTAGCGAGAACAAGAGATCGTATGACTACGTTTAGACGAATGAAGGCACAATCTGTGTAAATATTTGATATTAAATGTAAAATAATATTACGGTAGATATTCAACACACAACTTTGCTCATATCTTAGGTCACGTGATATCGAGTGTTATTTGGTCTCACCAGAAGAAATTCAAGAGCTATGTCCACTGTTACATGTCGACGATCTAATTGGAGGATTGTGGATTCCGGGAGATGGTGTAGGTGATCCTTATCAGATTTGTATGACACTGATCCGAGAGGCAGAGAAAAAAGGTATTTAATCGAAAATTTCGCTTATGTCTTTTACGGCAATATTTGCGCAATGAATTGTGCTATTTAAATTAATTTATTTCTCATTCAGGTGTAACGGTTTTTGAAAATTGTGCTGTTACGAAAGTTATTACTCAAGGCAGCAAAGTGAAAGCTGCGGAAACGACTTGCGGCACCATCGAATGCCAACATTTTGTAAATTGCGCTGGGTTTTGGGCGCGAAATGTAGGTAAACTCAGCGAGCCATATGTAAAGGTCAGTGTCTGTAGTAACGTACAAACAAGAGAAATAAAACTTTCTTATTGAACTAACTAATATGTTAATTCCTTGAGTTTTTTTTTCAGGTACCTCTTCATCCAGTGGAACATTATTACCTGCACACTCAACCTATTTCTAATTTAAATCCAATGACACCTGTTATACGTGATTTGGATGGATATGTTTATTTTCGCGAGAACGACGGACGATTGCTGGCCGGCGGTTTTGAGCCGGTCGCAAAACCAGCATTTGAAGATGGCATGATTCCCGGTTAGATACAAATATCAATTTTATATTTTTTTACTTTTCAAATTTATATTTAATTTGCATTTGTTTTCAAATTCCATTAAAAAACGATTAGTTACGTAACTTTTGTATTCTCGTTGATTTAACTGTATCTACTTTTATTCAAACCGTGGCCGTAAGTGCAAATTCTCAATATATCATCACTGCGGAGTCTGATTCAAAAGTTCTTACTGATATTTAATTTATCTCAGAAAGCACGGACAAGCGGTTTTTGCCGGAAGATTGGGATCACTTTCACATTTTGTTGGAGCAAATGTTGCACAGAATTCCGAGTTTGGGAAACGCAATTCTGGAAAGACTTTGCAACGGGCCCGAAGCTTTCTCCCCGGATTGTAGGTGGATCGTGGGAGAGGCTCCAGAAATACGTAATTATTACATCGCGGCTGGAATGAAAACGGTTAGTACGGCCATCGGCTACTTGCGACAATTTGTTGTCTCGTTACATTCGTTGTTCTCCGCAAGTGTTTCACACGCACTCCTATAAATTTTCATGTAGTGATGGTTTTCGAAGGTCGGAATATCCGCTGCGGGCGGAGTTGGACGCGCGACCGCGGAACTGATCGTTAACGACTCGACTTCGCTGGACATGTACGAGTTAGACGTCTCGCGCTTTCTCGGTCTGCACAACAATCGCAAATTTCTACGCGATCGCGTGCGAGAAGTGCCGGGGATGCATTACGCTCTGCAGTATCCGCATCTCGAGTTTAAAACCGGAAGAAATCTGAGAATGTCGCCGATTTATCCGAAGCTCAGAGAGGCGGGCGCTGTCTTTGGCCAAGTCATGGGCTATGAGAGACCGTCCTGGTTTCAACCGGACGATGATTGTGGTAACTCTTTTATGATTCTCCTGACATTGTATTTGTGTGCGAGATTAATGCCATAACTTCAGTCTCTTTGTATTTATTTTTACATTTACATGTGTATTTGTTTATATGTTTACATTTGTTTATATGTTTACATTTTTATTAAAAAAAAAAAAAAAAAAACTACAGATTTAGAATTTCCCGACGGCTTTCAAAGATATAAAATAGCTTACACGAACACCTTCGGTAAACCGCCGTGGTTCGACGCGGTCGCGCAAGAATATGCCGCTTGTAGAGAAGCAATCGGTTTGAGTGACTATTCGTCTTTCACGAAGATTGACTTATGGGTAAGTGTTTAAAGATTCGCATGTGTGGTACATGCATGTGCGCCGCGTGTAATACATATATATTTTCGTTGATAAACTTGTGATAAGACCATTAAATATATTATTTTTCTATAACATTCGAGTCAAACGACACAGAAGTCGTAGATTTACTGCAGTATTTATGCTCAAACGACGTAGATGTACCTGTGGGAAGTATTATCCACACCGGTATGCAGAATCATCGCGGCGGATACGAAAACGATTGTAGTTTAGCGCGAATCGCACCAAATCAGTAAGTGTTTGCTTCACAGATCAATTTGTGATAATTTGTAATAAATTTGCGCGTGTTAAAGTTCATTTCTTTGAAATGCAATTTCTCAGTTACATGATGATTGCTCCGACTATTCAACAAACACGGTGTAAGAACTGGATTCACCGGTATTTGCCAGCGGACGGTTCCGTCGCTGTGTCCGATGTCACGTCGGCTTACACAGCGATTTGTATAATGGGACCAGCTACCAGACAACTGTTGACCGAATTGACAGATATAGATCTAAATCCAAAGAATTTCCCGTTCTTCACGTTTAAAGTAGATAAAAACATAAAATTGCAAATAAAACTTCAACACACTTTATTATTATTATTTTTTTTCAACAGGAGTTGGACGTCGGACTCGCCAACGGCATTCGCACAATGAATTTGACACACACTGGAGAACTTGGATACTTTTTTTTTTTTTTTTTTTTTTAACAATCGTATTATTTTAAATGCTTTTGCGTCGGAAGAGGTTTTTTTGACTTTGATAAATTTCAGTTCGCGTTGCACGTTTACACGCGACTGATAGATGCCGGAGCTAAATACGGGATGAAACACGCGGGTTATTACGCAACGAGAGCTTTGCGCGTTGAAAAGTTCTACGCATTTTGGGGACAAGATTTGGACACTTTTACCACTCCTTTGGAATGCGGAAGATCGTGGAGAGTGAAATTCGATGTAAATATTAACTGTATTTAGATAATTGACGGTTCAAGAAAAAAAAATGTTCCAACTTTGCGCTTCGTAATAAAAAAAACTCACATAAATGTTTAAACCTTCTAATTTTCGCAGAAGGGAGTCGACTTTATCGGGAGAGACGCGCTTCTGAAGCAGCGTGAACAGGGCGTGAAGCGCAAATACGTGCAGTTGCTGCTGAACGATCACGATCTCGAGTTCGACACTTGGTGTTGGGGCGGCGAGCCGATCTACCGAAACGGACAATATTGCGGAATGACAACGACAACCGGTTACGGATTCACATTTAAGAAACAGGTGCGTGCGAATTTAGCTTCTTTCTTTCATGCGCTCTTGTGTTCCAAAATAAAAACCTTTTCACCATCAAAATTTATATCCATATAGGTGTGTCTCGGATTTGTGCAAAATCTCGACTCGAAAGGTCAGCCGCAAGAAGTGACGAACGAGTACGTGTTGTCGGGCGATTACGAAGTGAACGTCGCGAGTATCATGTATCCCGCGAAGTGCCACTTACACAGCCCGAATTTGCCGACCAAATTTCCCGACAAAGAAAGAGACGCTTATCACGCCACGCGCGATCAGCAAACGTTGTGAATTTCCCTTTCGTTTTCAATACAATAATTTCACATATGTACAAAACCGAAGTTTATAATGTATATTACGTTACGTAGATAAAATAAGAGAGATTCAATAAAACTATTAAATGTATTCTACTCTCTCTTTCGCACACACATAAAAATCACTACACAAATTTTACAAGCCGTGGTAAAAATTCTCCAGCACAAAATGGGATATCGCACAAAAGAAATTACATTGCATCTATCTACGTTGCTTGTCCATTCGACTCTGTCTTAAAAAAAATTACATGTATAGTGCGATTGTTTTTTTTTCTTTTCAATGTTCTTTTTAATATTAGTCATTATGTCAACATCTGAAATTTCTACCATACACTTAAACGATAAACTCTCGCATATTAAACTCTACGCGTATATATCGTACTCTGCGCGTATATACGTAATCTTCGCGATATACATTTTAAAATATATATCATACAACTGCGCGAGAAACGTCTCATCGGCCGCGGAGAGGGTTGACTCGGCGACCAGTTCTGCCGGTGTTTGCCGACATTTGTTAAGCGAACATTCAAAATACTACTGGTTACTTGCCACACTCGTAAGTTCATCACGATATATTTATTATGTATATACTAACAAGTTTGTTATGTGTACAATGTCTATAAATATAATATACAGTGTAATACATTTGTCCGAAAGACATGTCGGGGTGTTTGACTGTTTTTGTTTTCCTCTTCTCAAATTCACCACAAAAAATATATATATATATATAATATGTATGTATATACGTCTTTTTTCGTTTTATTAAAATATTACCGTAATAAATTGTCTTACTTACACTATATGGATTCACACTTACGTAGAATCGTCGGAAACACCTATTTATCACGAAAGATCAAGTCCATTATTAGTACATGTATTTTAATTCCTACTTCGCAAACTTTTTACACGCGTTTTTTTTTTTTTTTTTTTTTTTTTTTTTTTTTTTTTTTTTTTTTTATTGTACACATAGCAATACAGTGAAAAACAAACACTCTATCACTCTGGGATCTCCGTCTCCGTTGTAGGTACCTGTTTTTGCACCATACAAGATCGAGCAACAGATTCAAACAATCTGAAACAACAAATATATTGAATTTAATTAATACTAATGCAATTATTATTATTTGTTTTGTGTAGTGGAAAAACTAACTTTTTGTGCTTTTATTTATTTATTTATTTTTTTTTTGAAAGGTACGGATGTGAATTGAAAAGCCACATTTGATTCTACTAACAAATATATTCTATACTTGAAGTATATATACAGTGAAAAAAAATTATAAAAAAATATTTTGAAATGGCATTTATTTGCAATCTCCTGAGGTTCCGTTAATATATACTCCTATCCATGGTTTGGCGTGAGCTACTGACGTGCAAATTAATCTGAAAACAAAATTCATCAAACGCTGTCCGTCAATTTTCGCTCAAAAAATTTGTAATTTTGATTTAAAAAAAAAAGAACAAATTTATATATCACGCGAACATTCAAAATTCGAAATAAAAACAAAATATCTGGTTCTTAAGAGAAGTAAAATAAAATGAAGTGTAACAAACGTTGACAAATGCAGAGAGCCAAAGAACCATAGAATATGTATGTAGAATTTTTTTTTTCAAAAAAAAAAAAAAAAAAAAAAAAAAAAAAAAAAAAAAAAAACAAAAACAAAATGCAAACTTCAAAATCGGATTGTGCGTTGCCGCAGGAAGTTGCTAATAATCGTCATTTCTTTTGAATTTTTACACAAATTCTTTTGCGTGCCACTGAAGCTATGATAAGATAGAAGAAAGATTTCCAGGATTCAACCACCTTAAAAATTATTTATAGCATTGCGATGTTTTCAAAGTAGACATACGCAATATCAAGAGATCATGCGTTTAATTTCTGTGAGGTCAAAACTTACTTTTCGATTTCTGGCGCGCAATGCACAAACTCGTGTGTCCAGAACTTATACGTCGGATTCTTGATCAGTTCAATGAAGGTAATGAGAAGACCCCATGGATGCGGTCTGTTAACGATTAACCTTTCGAGAAGAACTCTGGTGATCTGCTCTTGTATCGCTTCCGTGTTTGCCTCGGCGAACAGATAGAGAAGTGCGCAACTGAAGTAATGTGTGTGGCTGTTGGGGTATCGCAACTGATTCGCTATAGCATTAAGGAACAAGTATCGTCCCTCGGTGTCCAGATCAACGGCCAGATTCTGGAAAATGTCCATGTGCGCGGAATGTGCTATAGTAGACATGTTGGGAGTAAGGCCTTTGTTACGGATAAATCCTATGGCCTGTGTTCCAACATAAAGCACTAAGGCGTTCATCAGCTGAATGTTGTAACGCGCGCCAGCTTCTTGCGACACTTGCAGGTTGCTGCGCAATTCAGACAGAAAAGTGACGGGCGCACGGGCCTTCAAGTAGGAATCGAGTTCTTTCTTGAAGGTCAACGGTTGTATTGTGGACGCAAAATTGGAAAGAACTCGCGGAGCGAGTGATATCTCCTGCAACAAGTCAACTTTAAGATTTGGCGTGAAAGGATCGGGTAGACGCATGTTTCTCGGGAACGCGCTCAGAATCAGATTTCTCATTTGTATACAATTGGGTGGTATCACGTCACAAAATCCATAATGATAATCACAGAGAAATTCAGGAAAGTCGTGTAGCAGCACCAACAACACTCGTAGCGTTCCTTTATACAGACTTGTCACAGGTTTGGCGAGTTCCGCGTTACGTAGATAAGGCGCGAGATACTTGAACAGATCGATCAAGAGTTGCGCATACATCCCCCAACACTTTTGCTGCGGCGTGATGGCCAACATACGTCCAATGAAGACACGGTGTGAGACCAGTTCTAGCCAGGCGTAACAAAAACCCGACGCCTTCGCTGGACGCAATATGTGCAGAGTGTGACAAAAGGCCGTCAGCACTTGGAAGTTCACGGCCTCCAACACAGGTTCGGGTGCGCACAACTCCAAGAACAGCATAATGAAGATTCTGTGATACGGTAATTGTTGGAAATCGGTGCCGCGTATTTCATGATCCTGTAGCAACACGCCGGCTACGATGCCGAGTACCTTGTTCAGAAGATTGATCTTGGTGTGCGTGTTGGTGGCATCGCCAGAGTGTTTCACCAAGAGCGAAACGAGACGAACGAACGCGTCTAAGGAGTGGAAACACTTTGCGCGCAAGATAGACGGAGCTGACGTAGTGTCCGAGAGCGCACGATAACAGAGATCCACGCACATCTGCGTGCTCAGCTTGAAGAATCTTGTGATAAGATCGTCCGTCTTTAAGATTCCGTGAATGTTCATTTGATGCACAAATGCCCCGAATGCTTTTGTGGGATCGCGAGCATGTTGCGGATTGTGATGCATTTGGACCCATTCGCGCAACAAATATTCGGTTTTTTCCATCAATCCAGGTGGATCGTCGAAATCGCGAGCCTAAAACAAAAATATATTTTGCCGTTACAAACATAATTAATTGTTACGGAATACCTCGCTGTTGATAAATGAAAATATGTAATCTGAACAATTTACTTACTCTCACCTGCAGGATCCCGGAGTGAATGTGCGCTGTCGGTCCCGCAGGAGCTCTGTCTACCAGTATGCCAGTGGTATCATGATTTGCGCGCAGCGAATCTACTAAATTTGTCAGTCTGAAGAGTAGAATTCTGAAATGATATAAAACACCTTGTATAATTTTCTTTTTTCAATCTAAACATATCGAACTTATTTCTACAGAAATTTTTTAGTCAAAATTATTTGTGTAAATAATATATGTATAAATGTGTTTTTATATGAAACAATAAACACAAATAGAATTAATTAACATTTGTTATCTGCAAGTGACGTTAAGTATCACTTATTTAAAAAATAAATATACATATCGATACCCTTCTGGTGGTGTTCTGTGATGGGCCATTCGAGCTAATGTTTCAATAGTATGAAACAAGTCGGTTTCGGTAACATGAGTCGCTTGCCTCTCGTCAATTAGATACAGCTGAACTAATTGCATAGCAAATGCCGTTGCCATAGCGCTTCCTGTTTCTATAGCTTGCGCTAAAGCTGCATCATATTGCGGCAAACTTATCAAATGAGACCTGAAGAGACAGAAGTTACACTATCGTTAATCAATAATATTTTTCAACAGTGGTACGACCTTCAACACGAATCAATAAATATTACCTTATAAGATAATCCACGGCTTCGAAGTTGTAGCGGTATTCTTCTCTGCATTCAGTTAGACAACGAGTCACGTGCTTATTGGTCCATTGCATACCGTATACACGTGGATCTTGAAGACATTTCAGGATACGTAGATGTACTTCTCTGTAGCGCTGTATGAGATTCTCCGACTCGATAACGCTGCTGGAAATGAGAGGTCCATCTAGAAGACCCTCAACAGCCTAAAACATAGTAAAAAATGTTATTTTAATCCTCAGTTTCACTCTCTAATATGTACGAAGTTTAAGTACAAGTAACTTTCTTACTTTTTTCAACAATGTCATAGCAGCGCCAGTATCTCTTGATCTTCTCGTGAGAATAATCGACTCTAAAAGACTGTGAAGAGCTGTAATTTGCTGAGGCGGTGCGGCCGGTCCCATAGCAGCTAATAGCAGTTCCACTTCACCAGCAAGCTTCTCTAGCATAGTACCTACTTCGTCATTGCTAACCGCTGCCGCTGCGTAGGCCACCACTTGCTGTGCCGCCGCGACGGTCACAGCCGAGTTAGGCGTAAACGCGGTAACGGGAGTTTCCTTTGAAAAATAATAAGCAAAACAATTGAGCAAACCGTGAATAAATGAGAATTCTATCGACAATTTTTCGAGTATAATAACTTGAAAAAAAAGAAAATATATATTCTTACAGAAATAGGTTTAGGCATAAAGAGCGCTTGTGTATCCCTCTCGGAAAGCGGTTGGAATCCTGGAATATTCCTAGAAAATTCTTCATAAACCGCCATCTGTTGAGGGGTTACACCTCCGACCTTCAGCCTAATCTGCTCGGGCATTCTTTCAGCTTGATACTTGATAATAGGATCGCAATATCTTCGTCCTTCTTGCCGAGCGATTTTACGTAGTTCTATCTCGTTCAGTAAACGTTTGTCCATTTCGGGTATTGCCTTCTCAATGGCAGTCTTTTGCACAAATGCACACGCGAGTTCCATGTTATCGGCTGCGACCACATTCGCCGCTTGCTCGGCAACCTCTTTCTGTTGAGTAGTCGTGGTAATTAAGGCCGAAAGAAAAGCTTGTTTCAAATTCGTACTGATCGATGCAAGGATCTGTATGCGGAGAGGCAAAACTTATTAAACATGTGTGCGATGAGCGCCTAGCATAATTTCACGACCTTGAGGCATTCTTTTAAATAAATCTTACGACACGCATTTGTTCCGTTACACTTACTTGATCGCGACAGGTGATCATAGCCATGCCGGCTGTCAGATTGCGCGCCATATGACGAGCAGCTGTTCGCATCCTCATCTCATCCGGATCCAATGCGAAATCTTTTCTCACTATCTGTTCGCTAGTTGTAAGAGCGATTTTAATAGATCTATCAACAACAGGATGAATCCATTCCTGAATTGCTCTTTCAACCGCAGGACGAACGAACTGCTTCAAATGAGGATGGGTTTGAAATAGTGGTAACTGAAAAACAACACATATTCATAAACTTGATAGATCTTTGTTTTAAACTAAGTTACATGTTGCAAGTTATTTTTAAAATTGCGTTTTTTACAGTATCGACCACAAGTATAAAAGATCACATATAAAAGAACCACAAATATAATAGAACTATTTTAATCTTTGAAAAATATTCAATCATTAAAATTTACGAGAGCTATTTTGAATTCTCTGCTATGCTATTTATTTGCAATTCTTTATGTGTCTCAAAAATAAACTTCTGTCATATTTTTAAAAAAATTCAAAGACAACACGCACGCATGCACGACAATTTGCGTGCCATCTTATTGTCCAACAATATGTGATAATATGTTGGTTTACATGATTTGGTTATTAATTCTATCATCAGATCTATCCTATAATCGATTTTGCGATATCATCCTACTGTTGTTTCTATTGTTTCTAACACATGTCCAATAAAGATAACAATGAAAATATGTATGAGAACAACCATAAAAAAGCTATCCCATACTTGATTGTTGATGGTAATATGCTGGGATATATTAGCGATTCCTGTTACTGATATATCCATGTAGTTGAAACGAGGTTCGGGCGGTCCAGTCGGCAACGAGGGTGTTGTGTTCACGGGAGGCGCGGATTGAGGATTGATGGCGCCGCTTGTTGTCGGTCCAACCAATTCCTCTATAGGCCCTTGCTGAGACGGTTGTTGATTATTAGTTGTTTCCGATTTTTTGTTCGGATGCGACAACTGATATTCCAGATTGCGCAATTTTTCAGGATCTTTCAGGTAAATAACTGGTTTCAGTTCCTACGCATACGCACACAAAGTCGAGACTTACTTAGATTGCAAATTATAAGTTAAGCACAGCTGAAATTGAACATAGAGCCACACTTACCCCAACATCAATACTTAAATTTTTGCACAGTACTTCTATTTCAAACTTCAAATTCAATTTTAAATCTGGTTCTTGATGCAACTCAGCTAGAACATTCATAATGGCCATAGTCCAGGGATTAGGTGGGCGGAAGACACGGCTTTTTGCGCAACTTTCGAGCACTTTTGCTACAAAAGGTACTACGTACAGCAGCTCTTGCTGCCCTTTGTGATACGCTTCAACGAGCAAACTTTTTAGATCTATGTCTATCTGTTAGATAATTAAAACAAAATTAATACAATGTATATACGAAATTACTTTACACGAATAGAATAATGTGCACGTGCATGAATGTACCTGTAAAATAGGCTTATTTCTGCCGAGCGTCAGCATTCCGAGCCAATGTCCTAAATTTTTTAACAATGACCGATCAGAAAAATTGGCTATCCCTTTGTCACTTCGTAAGAGAACCTGAAGACACATTAAAAATTTTAATTAAGAGTGAACAAAGAGAATTACCAGATAAAAAAAATTGTCTCAAAATGTAACATATTATTTTTGCACACGTACTTTAATATTTCGAAATGTCTCTCTCGTGACCATTTTATTGACCTCGGGCAATTTTATGCAGTCAAGAAAATTCGAGTACAGCGCGTGAAAGTTCAATTCTATGCTGGCACGTTTCATTACTAGATACTGCGCCATCCACGGCCAATATTCTTCTGTGACAATTTCGCGAATCTCGTCGCATTTCTGCTGTAGATTCAATTGACTGAGATTGTTAAAGATAAAAGCTGTCTTGTCTTGCAGAGCTTCCGGTGGCGTCGTGATCTTTTCTTCTTTGTCAGTTGCCACGAGCAGTGTATCGATGTTGGTTGCGTTAGCGACCGAAGGCATAGAAGGCTGCGAAAGCAAATGCGCTTTTGTTACGTGGGAAATAAAATTCTCTTATGTTAATAAAGAAACATTTAATTATCAAACTCACTCTAGCCGAGATGGACGTAGTGGGAGTCGTGGTAGACGACTTTGCCTGCGTGGTGGTAGTTGTAATGGTGGTCGTGGTTATGGTCTTGTACGGAGTTGTGATTGGTGGTGCCAACATGGCCGCCAAAGTCTTGGGCAGAACTGAGCCCTGTGGCCTCGACGGTGGTTCTTGACCTTGCAGTCCGTATTCGATGTATTCTATCAAATGTGGCGGGAATTCGTTGAAATGCGGTATTGTTCTGACATGTTCACAGTAAGTTTGATAATCCTTCAAACGGCTTTTAAATCGATCCAGAGCCGTTATGCCAAAATAGTACATCTTACTGCCTTCTTGTTTCTTAAGTGCATCAAGGACGAATCTTAATGCCAACCCAAGAGTCATGTAACTATTAACGAGACCTCTCTCAATAATTCCACCAAATAATTGCGCTGTTATTTGCAACTCCTTCTCGGGATACTGAGGGAAAAATCTGTATTCCTCAAATAAATTACGCAGCATACAATTAAACACCTCTCTTTCCCTTCTGGCGGACGAATCTTGAAACTTCTTTAGCATATCGAGAACCTCGTCAATAGACAAAGTTGGATGCGGGGGATGATTGTATATACGTTGAAAGTAACCGTTAGCTTCATCCTCTACTTCTTTTGATACATTTTGTCCCATGTCCGAGAGTAAATTCGAAGTTTCCGGAATTCTTGTTTTCTCAATACCCGCTGGTGGACCACCAAGCCGGGCTAATCCACTAATCGTATTACCGGGAATTACAGAAGGTCCCGTAGTATTGACCGGGCCGGAATGAAGCTGCGACGATAACGGCAACATAGGAAACGGACTTGGTGAAGGTCCCATGAGTCGCGACGGAGATCCGGGCGCTGACACTAAAGGTCCTAATCCGCCAGGCAAATTGAACGCGGAACTACTCGGAGGTCCGAGACCCGTACTAAGACCCATGGAAGCAAGACTTGAACTGAGATTTCCAAGAGGATCTACTTGCTTTGAGGAAAACAACTGCAAAAATGTAATCATCAAAATGATAAATAAATTTAAAGAGAGAGAGAGAAAGGAATGTAAAAATCGATGGGAGAAGAAAATGACTTAAATACCTGGCTTCCCAAGGTCGCTGGGTTGAACGGTTCTAATGCTCGATGTCTCAGAACTCCTGGTGGCGGTGGTCTGTTCATTGTACTTTTACTTAACATTAGACTGCAAGTTTGCACCATAGTCATTATTACATCTGCAAGTTCTTGGGAAACAGTTCTATAACGAACAACATTGGTATTAGCATATATATAAACTTCAAAAATAATAATTGAATAAGCCGCATATAAATCTTCTAAAGAGAACGTACCCGGCACAAACTTGCAAACAGGCTAGCATCGTTGTAAGAGTTTCTTGAGGTAATTGACTCGCCTTGGGAACCGTGAGATCCTCCTTTACACCGGGACCCATAACTTGCGGACAACGTCTTTGCAGAAACTTGACGCATGCCGCGATAAAAAGTTCGCCATGATCTCTAATTTTGTCTGTCAGCCACTTTTCTAGTTTCAAATATTCTCGTCGAGACGCTAAACACGCCAGATCAATGACGAACGCAAATGATTGAGCATTAAGCAGAGCGGAAAGAGCTTTCAAATCCTGTGCTACATCCAATATACGCGACAATCTCGTTTGATCATAATCTCCTCGTATGTACCACTCTGCCATAGCATGCATAATGAGCGTCTTTATTTTGACGTTATTTGTATGCCATGCATGATGCAATATCACAGCAGAGTTCGGATGATTGTTAAGAAAAATAGGCAGAAGTGAGCTAAATATTTCTTGTCTCAGCAGTGTAATAGGTTGATTTATCTGCAGTAGCGCCAATACGAGGACATCTGGACAGTGTTGGATTGGCCACTTAAATATATCTTGTACAGGAGCATATAAACCTCTCTCGGCCATATGTAGAAGCAGTTCAACGATATTTAACGATCGCCACGTTTGCGCTTCCTTGCTGTCACTTTCGGGAGCTGCCTTCAGTACATCGACGGTCACTGAATGGTACGGATAGTCAGCGAAGCAAAATATATCGGGGTGCTTGAGAATTTGTTGAATAAGAGAAAATTGACCATCTACATTATCCCAGTGCCGATAGAAGAGCTCGACAGGAAACATGTCAGGAGGATATCCCTGATGCTGGAGACCCAATTTGAGACCCGTCATTAATATGCTTAAACCTTGTCTATCCTTGATAGTAAACTCCGCGTGATCTAATTTTACGATAACTTCGTTCCAAGACAACGTAGATTGCTGAAATATACGCAAACGGATTATATTAACTACAATATATAAAAATCTGTATACAGAGCATTTGTAACAATAAACAAAAAATTTTACTAATGGAAGATAGTATTTCCACTATTCAGGATTGTTGCGTAAACTTACAATTTCTTTTAAAGCTTGAACCAACACTTCAACGTTCCATGTTGTAGGAGGAGTACTGTCCGATGGCTTTTCCTTATTGGAATCTTGCGAAGCTCCCGAGTTGCCCCAAAATGATTGCAGACCTCCGGCATCGTCGAGATTCGTCCAAGTGCGAGCCATGAGCGCCAATACACGAGCAGCACACGCGGGAGATATCTCCCTAGCACCTAGGCCAGCTAATGCTGCTTTACATTCTTCTACATTACTTGTAAAACTATATCCTAATTCCATAATTAACTCCACTAGAGAGTTGCTATCCTGAAATGTAAAATAAAATACAAATAAAATCGTCAGCTAAATATGGAAATTATTATTAACAAATAAAAAGCAAATAATGTTCTTTTACCATTTGATTGACAGCCATGTTTAATTCGATTTTGAATTGCGGGATTTCCCCGTCTCCTGGATATAAATATGGTGCTAACACCACTGGTACTAGCTCGCGAGGAAAATCGCGCCGTAAATTTTTAAGAAATCTTTCCTTAGCTTCGGAGGGTAAGTTGTACGGGTTACTACTATGAAAAACCTGGCCAAGTATCAGTTGAAGAACTTGAGGCAAAGAATCGTGTAGACCACCTTCCTGATGTTTATTGCTTGTTTCGGAATTTATGTAATTCTTAATTAATTCAGGCAGCTGCTTCTGAGTATGTTCTAAGGCCAATGCACGGATCTCTGCGTTTTCTGAATGTTGTAAAGCAATTGCAAAAGCCACTTCTTGTACCAAAGTCAAGCCAAGTGTTTTCTTCAAATTGACAAAAAACTTTGGAGAAGGACAAAGTGTCTGAAAAACAAACACAGTTAATGAATACTTTTCTAAATGTGATTAATCGGCATATTGTGCAATACATGAAAAAATAGTTACAGATGAATCACCTTTTGATGATGAAGAGGATTATCTATAACAGAGCACAGATTAGTTGTAAAAGAAGGTTTGCTCAGTAAACTGTTGCACTTCTGTTTCAATAGCTTTGCTTGTAAATAATCCTTTGCACTCGAATCCAATTGTTCGCCTTTCGAGAAGTCAACACACGAGATCAGACAGCGCAACAAATGTCGATCTGCCTCCAGACCTTGTTGTTCCACCAGCTACAAAAGAATCAAAATCAACATGCTGTTTTTTTAACCGTTTATAACTTTTAGTATATTGCCTTTACTAACAAAAAAAAAACAGGCAATATATATTCCAAATATTCCTATACATTTGTCGCATATATGTGAAATATATGGAAAATATAAAACAAACCGAAAATAGAAGATAAAATGCTTGACTATACATTTTAAAGAATGTTATCTAATCATAAATTCAAGAGAAAAATAAAAAGATAGGCTGATATATTTGTGTAGTCTAATCTGTTACTTAAGATCATATAAAGTTCATCTTGAATGCTGTATAGATTGTTTCACTGGCTACAGAGCATGTCAAGAAATTACAGTATTAAATATAGATAAGATTATGAATAGAAAAGTTTAGATATGTGTACAGTTATTTAAAAATAAACATCATGCAATAAGCATATATAAAAACTAATCTCATGTTTGGTAATAGTATAACAGAAGAAAATAAATATTGGAATGTGTGTATGTATATGTATAAAGTGTGTGTATGTGAATATGTACATACACACATACACTTCTTTAAAAATTCAGTAAGTACATAATATAGCAGTTAGTAACATATAAACTAATGTATATATTATACAAATTTGTATTTCTACACATACACACAAACACAAAAAATACATATAGATAAAGATAAGTATATTTCTAAGAGTATGTTCAGAAAGCATGCCTATCATCAGCACTAAAGCATCATCTTATCCTTGTTTCACATCTGGTGAGTGATAAAGATAGAATGCGCTCTCTGAACATGCCCTGAGAAATAAATTTCTGCAAAGAGAACAACAGATTCAAATGAAACGATTATCTAAAAACAAAAAGATTAATACTTACAGATGATATCACTTCACAACTCTCCTCAAAATTTTTCTTACTCAAATTCGTAACCAAATAACTGATTTGTGACAAAGTAAAAGACAACGAGTCCAGGTTCATAGTTCCATGAATACAACCTCGAAAGCTTCAAACGCGTTTGAAGCTTTCTTCGGTATCCACGAGTTGCCGCCGCCCCAAATACTCTCCTCCTCGGTAAAAGCATGAAAGTTACATTGGCACAATCCTATGACCAACATCGGGATTGATATTATTGAGATACTATTTTCACAGCAACGTCATGGCGAGCACAACACGAATGATGCTCACAAAAACACGCAACACCGTTTTCCCACGCAATCCAAGTCCTCGGTCTCTCACCACCTCTATAACCGTTCTGCTTTCTCGCTTTCTCACTCTCACTTTTTTCTCTCTCTCTCTCTCTCTCTCTCTCGCTCGCTCGCTCTTACTCGCCGAGATCAGATTATATACACAGGCTGTATATGTACATACACCAATCACACGTATTGTTCACATCACAATAAACGTTGTCGCTGCCGGTTGTGTCCGGTGATTTCCTGGTTCCTCGGATTCATCCATGATGTAAGAAAACAACGGCACAGAGTTGGGAATGAAGACAATGAGATTTTTTTTTGTGGAATGTGCACTCGCGTCCAAAACCAATCCGAAAGGTGACGACGCCGAGTCTTTATCTCTTTCTGGAATTCCACCGAATGCTGAAAAGCAATATGGCAGTCGAAATCACACGTATCCTCGCGGGTCAAAGTGCTGTGCGTGCGTTTTCAGATTTTCAAATATATTGCGGGCACACGAGTGAAGAAATTTAACGAACGAACGTGAACGCGAACCGAGCCCGTGTTCGCTGTTCTCCGAACGAATATCGTCGAGCTGTTTTCCGGCCGTTTCTCACCTTGAACTTCACTCTCTCACGAGCTTCCAGCGCCTAATGGCGCCCTCCTCCTTGACAATGTTATCGTTATTTTCGAGCGAATTTTCTTCTCTCTGTGCGCACAATATACTCTCGATTATACTGTACCTGACAATGTTGTATAGCGATATTGCTCTCCTATGTACGCCAATTCCTTCTACAAAGACATTACACAAAAAGAGAACGTAAAGGACACACGTGTGATTTGGAATCTGACTAGTAAGTTTCATACAACGTTCGAGAAGATGGCACTGAGAACTGCCAAAAATCTGTGGCGACATCGTCAGGTGGACAGAAATATCATCGCGTAAAGATACACACTACAGTTGCAGATTGACCAATCAGATCGAAGCAGCTTGCTCGATCTAATTGGTCAATTGTCAAGTTGTGGTCGTTGTGGACGCACGCATCTATCGTCCAAAATATTTAGTAGATAATCAGCGGCTTTGAACAATTTCCAATATTTACATATACTTTATTATTTTCACATAAAACTGGTCAGTTTCTAAATAAACGGCATTAAATTTATATTTATACATGTATGTATATATTTTTTTACATACAACTGAATTAAAAATAATGTATATGTTGACAAGTACAATTGTAGAAAAACGTCACGAATTCGCAGACAGCTGATATCAGCTAATACATATGTATTTTTCTTTCAGTATGTTGTGAAGCACTTCCGGTGCTCAACCGCGGAGATGATGGACTTCTGGTTCAATCTGATCAGAACCGCATTTTTCAGAATGTTGCAAGTGCTATGGTTCGGCAAGCGAAAGATAACGAATTCCTTAAATATATATGTGAAAACAAATACAGGAAATACACTCGCCGTCGAGTTGGATCCGAAATGGGATGTAAAAAATCTAAAAGAAATTGTCGCGCCTCAGATGGGCATAGCGCCGGAAGATGTCAAGATTATATTTGCAGGTAAAGAACTGCACAATTCGACTATACTGGAGGTGAGCTTTTTGCTCCTGCAAATATGCTGTGAAAGCATGGGTTTTTTTGCTACATGGATAATTAATTAGAAATATTGGATTGTGTAATATTGCAGGAATGTGACTTGGGACAACAAAGTATTTTGCACGCGGTACGGACACCCTGTAAATCACTCAAGAGAAACAATGCCGCAAGTCTCATAGAGGAATCTTCATTGGAGACATCTGATCTGAGTAGCAATGGGAGTAAACCACTTAATGAGACACTGATGGATTTGCCCTTGGCTGAATCTGATCAAAACTCATCTCTGAAAAGAGGTATAAGGATGCTAATTAATTAACAAAATGATTAATTGCACAAGTATTAACAAACAAGGAATTGCATTACTTTTTTCATATTGTTGACAGAACAGCAGGAAAACCGAGCTCATTTTTATGTGTATTGCTCAATGCCGTGTAAAAAAGTGGCGACAGGAAAGCTGAGAGTCAAATGTGCGAAATGTGGCAGTGGCGCTGTTACTGTCGACAGAGATCCTCAATGTTGGCCGGATGTATTACTCCCGAAAAGAATAACCGTACATTGTAAAAACGATTCTTGTCCCTCGTCTTCAAACTTTCTCAGCGAGGAGACAGAATCTCAAATTTGCTTTGCTAACTTTTATTTCAAATGCGCGGAACATCTCAGTTTGGGGGAAAACGATGAGGCTGTACCTCTTTATCTTATAAAGACCAACTTGAAAAACGTACCTTGTTTAGCGTGTACAGATGTCAGGTATTTAAAAATGACAATCATACAGCACCAGAATGAAGGTTTGTTTTTTATAAATTAACGTATGTGTCGTATTTTTTTTTATATTCCAAAGAGAAACTGTATTAGTATTCTCTTGCAAAGCTGGTCATGTAACTTGTCTCGATTGCTTTCGTGATTATTGCACAATTCGCTTGCAAGAACGACGGTTTGAATTCGATGCCGAAGAAGGATATTACACGTTACCGTGTCCTGCTGGATGTCCCGATTCTTTTATTCGCGAGGTTCATCATTTTCATCTTCTTAGCGCAGAACAGGTATCTGCTGTATTAAGCAGTTATTTTGTGTGTATATTTTTTCTTAAGTTTTTTATATATATATAATAATCATTATTTTTAATATGTAGTATGAAAGATACCAAAGATTTAGTACTGAAGAATATGTTTTGCAAGCTGGCGGTTTACTGTGTCCGCAACCGAACTGTGGAATGGGTATTATACCACCAGACACACAAGATGATAAAGATTGTCGTAGGATACAGTGCATTGGCGGATGTGGTGTAAGTATTTTCAAATAAAGCATCTTTTTTTTTTTATTAGTAACAAAGTTACGTATTAGACTTTTTACATTTTTTCTTTTTTCTGTGTTACGTAGTCAAATATATCTCTAATCAGCATTAATTAATCAAATGAATACACTATCTAATCTAATCTATTTTCCCAGTATGTTTTTTGCAGACTTTGTTTGCAAGGTTATCACGTAGGAGAATGTGAATCGCAAACATCAGAAGCATCTGCAAGCATCCTTTCGTCCAGATATTATTCAGTGGATCCTCTGAATGCAAATAAAGTTAGTAGAGAATGAATACTCATGTGGTAAAAAATATTGTTTTTGTCAATTCACTTAGTGTTTATATTTGAAGGCTACATGGGACGAAGCTAGCAAAAAGACAATTCAAATTTGTACAAAACCTTGTCCGAAATGCAGGACTCCTACTGAAAAAGACGGTATGATTGCAAGAATTAAGGTTTTTTATATTTGAAAAATCGAGTTCAAATCTTTATTTCTCTCTTTAAAAGGAGGTTGCATGCACATGGTGTGCACACGAGCAGGATGTGGTTATCATTGGTGCTGGGTCTGCCAAACGGAATGGACTAGAGAGTGTATGGGTAATCATTGGTTTGGATAATATATTGAAGCTATTTGTATATTAAAATTAATATATATAATATATATAATTGGAAGTTACACGAAAATATACACATGTCTGCAATGTGGAAACACATTTAAATAAAACTCAACATTTAGTAGTTATTCTATTTTTTACACATACTTATTAAGGTGATATTATTTTGTATATTGTATTGAAAAAGAAATATCGATATACCGTTTGTATTATAAAACAAATTTTGTAGAAAGAATTCTGTTATTATTTAAATCATAAAAACCATGTGTTACACAAAAAACAAATTATATTGATATATTTCACATGTGTATAGATGTTTTTTCCTATTAGTGATTTTTATGTAGAAATGGTTATACTTATTTTATTATGATTTAAAATTGTTTAATACATGTAAAATTACTTAGAAAAAAAACAAAATTCAAAGAGTAAGAGAAGTCAGATGGCGTTGCTATCAAGTTTAGTTCACGTATGTGTAGTTTGTTTACACGCATTGGTTACTGTGGTCAATTCTGAGGATTTTGTGACGATCCGCATTCATTGGAACCTAAGGAGTTAGATCTGTTATTTGTAATTTATAATAAACTCGGAGTGTGAAGTGAACTAAACAATAATAAATAATTACATGAGGTTTACTTAGTAACGTTTTACTTGTAAAGAGAAATATGACTACTATACCACCTGTCAAACCACCGCGAGGAATTAAACCGACCAAAGAAACGGTAAGTAAAATTTTTATATCTGTGAATTATATCTTTTAGGATAAATTTCTTTAAAAATCAAGATGTTTTTGTTTTATTATAATTGCGCAGGTTATTTATATGTGTTTATGTATACATTTTCTTTATTACAGAGCGGTTTATTGATCTCTGTGATCCGTGCTCTGTCAGCAAGTGAAACAAATGAGCAGCGTGAGATCGAAAAAGCTAAATTGGAAAAAGAATACAAACGAAGCGATCAGCGATTGGAAGAATTAGTTTCCGCTCATGATCAGGATCTTATGGAAGTTATGCGGGTGAGTATAGATATTCACAGTTGATCGATACACGAGAAATAAATTTTTACTGTTGTGTACACGATTTATGTTAATACATAATTATTCTTCTTTTACTTTAGATATTCAGTGAACTGTCCGAGAAGGTGACATCATCACGAGAAAAAATTCACGCGGTAAAAGAGAATCTGAATGCTTGCAAACAGTTATTAAGATGTAAACGAGAAGAACTATTGAATTTGTGGTTGGAAGGAATAGAACATAAACAAGTTTTGCATCTTCTGAAAGATGTGTAAGCGATACAGTTGTACGTTTCAGAAATTGCGAAGGCAATCATTCTTTACTTTGATTAATTTTAGGTCTTCGTCTTCATGTGGGCGTATATTACCTTTGACAGTACCTGAATCATCACCATCTACAACTCATGAGCTTTCAGAGCAATAAGAATTATATATCATTACTTGTATATATTGTTATATGTATATAAAATGACTTATTGAGCAAAGTACTTGCCAAGTTCTTAATTTATGTGTAAAAAGTTATATTGTTTTGTATAATAAAAAAACAAAAATTATTTAGTCCATAGACTAAGCAAAGTAGAGATATTCCGGATACATGGGTGGAATGTAAATAAGTATTTCTTATGGTTTTGTTTTTTTTTAAACATGTAATTTATTTTTATAAATATCATAGACATCTATAAACTATTTATATATACACTTTTTCACCTTTAAATTCTCGAAACTGGCATTTTAAAAAAATAAAAGTTTCGACTCGAGTTCTATAATACGCTCAAGCAATCAGCGAGACGATTTGATTGGCTGACGTGGTATGGGATGTATGTTGAGGTTGAGATAAGCCGAGAGCGTTGTAAACTTCGACAGGGTGACGAGAGTGATCTCTCTGATAATACACAAAACTTTGTTATGTTTTCATGTATCTGTGATTGTTTATCATTATTAAAGTTGAACTAAATGATACAGAATGTTGTCATAAATGTTCTGATATAAAATTAAAAGTTTATTAATCGGATTATTCAACTATTTTGGCAGAATGTCGATTGGTATATAAAATTATTTGTATTAAAAGAAACTTTGAGTAGTTTATAAAATAAATTATAGTTGGTGAATTCTTATAGTTGGTGAATACTTTTTTTTTTTAATAAAATTTATACTTATTGTTTTTTATAAAATTTCAGAAATAGAAACAAGCTTGCTTGTTATAGTGCTGGATGTGAATCCAGTACAACGAATAGTTAAACAAGAAACAAGAATACTGTCGCAGTGTCTGGATTCCACGATTATTTTTGCGAATGCTCACCTCATGCAGTCTTCCAACAATGAATTGGCAATAATGGCTTGTCACGGACACAATGCTAGATTTCTCTATCCATGTGAGAACATGGCAGAAATAAGACAAATAGACGGTCAATATGAAAAGTTCACAATGGTAGAACGTACGGTGCGTCAGCGCTTACAACAAGTTATCCATGACATTCCTATGGATGTTCCATTGAACACGGAAAGTCTTATTTCTGGTGCACTAAGCATGGCACTGTGTTACATAAGTCGATTAGATCGTGAGAAGGTCGCAGGTCAGAAGCTACATCCCAGAATACTGGTGATCACGGCTAGTAATGATTCGGCCACACAATATATGAATTATATGAATATATTCTTCACCGCTCAGAGAATGGTTTGTTTCTCAGATATGTATGTAACAAACACTAAATTATTAGCAATTGAAACTAAGTGTATTGTGTCTATGTTTTAGAATGTTATATTGGATGTATGCAGTCTAGATCAAGAGTTGACTCTCCTTCAACAAGGTTGTGACATTACTGGTGGCAATTATCTGAAAGTACCACAACTTACTGGATTGTTGCAGTATTTATTGGTATATTATTTGTGTGCTTTTCTACATGTTTATGGTAACAAAAGGCAATTATTTCACTATGAGCTATGATATAAATTTAGTTTTTTTTTTTTAATAATTTAGTGGGTCTTTCTGCCAGATCCCAGTGTCAGATCGAAATTAGTTCTTCCGCCACCGGTGAAAGTGGACTATAGAGCAGCATGCTTCTGTCATCAGGAACTTATCGATATTGGATATGTTTGCTCTATATGTTTATCAAGTGAGTACTTTTGTGAAAGTGTACAATTTTAAAGCTATTTTGTTACATATTAAATACTGTATACATGTGTTAACATGTAAATTACTTTACAGTTTTCTGTAAGTTTAGTCCAATATGCACAACTTGTCTGTAAGTGTTTTTTTGTATATATTTTTTATTACTATATCTCTTGTATTGTGTGTGTGTGTGTATGTATTTAACTAATTGTTATTACTCTTTAAGCACGGTGTTCAAGCCAGGACCCATACCAATGAAGAAGAAGAAAAAACGAACGTAGCGGTATTAATTTTGCAGAATATTCGTACGGGTATACATATGTATTATTAATTCCGTAATTAATTCATACAAGTGAAAGGAAAAGTTTTCTTACTCGTAAAGAAAAGACACAAATATATTTGTATACAAAATTTATTTATAATGTAACTATTTAAGATTACACTTATGTGACAAATGACAATTCTATTTTTACTGTATGTGTATAATCCACTTGTGATTTGCAACTTTTACGTTGTTACGCGTTGTGTGGACGAATGTTGTTGGGACGGCACGTAACCGATGCGCTCTTGAATTTCGCTCTGAGGAATCTTGCCGCCCCACGTAGGCAGGCTCACAGAGGCCGACGACTTCCTTTCGACGTCTTTTTTAGCTTCGAGCGCTTTCTTTATTTCTTCGTACTCTTTCAGATCCTCGAGTCGCATCTCGATACGCGTCGGACTTCGTCGTATCATCTTACTGAAAACAAAAAACTGTTTTTTTATCTCTTTAAAATTTCTTAAAAATTATTTGAATGTGAAGAAGTTGGGATTATATAAAGCTCGATTATACAAGTTCATACGTGCGAAAAAATTGGATTTTTAAATAAAAATTAATGTTTTTCCTAAGGAGTTTTAAATCAATAAACTTTATATGCATAAAAATTTCTAGAAAATAAACAAGATGATGAAAAAGAATACTTTGGTTGTTTCAGTTTATCTTTTTTTTATGTAACACGCTAAAGAAGCACCAAAAGAGAAGTTTCCCCTTGATCGCGCACTCCTGAACTACGTTCCTGCTCGTCGCGCAAGATGGCGAGATACTATGCTCCAAATAATATCAAATCAAACTATGCATGTCATTCTAATCGCGTCGTTTCTTCCTTTTAACTTTGTAACGACGTGAATCGCGCTCTTTTCTTTTTAGAAAAGAGTCACGCAATAATTTCGATTGAGAACGCACAAAAGTTGGAAAAAACGTCCCGGAAATGTGACAAAGGAAGGGTTGGACGCGCGTGTAAGCACGCGTTTGTTCAGGCAGCGCAATTTCCTCGAAATTCACGGAAAACTGTGCGATTCTCCGGCTACGAGCATCGAACACTAGTCATATACATTACGTCGTACGCGAACTGCAACACGGGAGGATGCTCTACCTTGAAGATTACGTTGAAAGTGCGTAGGAAAAGTGTCACGCTCGACTCCTTCGCGGAATCCTAACCTCTCGCAGCGCACGGTTAACTCGTTTTCGAAAACGATGCAGCCATTTTTGTTTATATTTTGCGGATCGGTCCGCGTGTTCCTCTTTCGCGTCGACTTCGACGCGATTGGGATTGTTATTAAAATGATAGGAAATCTTTATTTCTTTCACTTAACTTCAAACTATGAGGTTAAGCACACATTGATGTGCTGACACATGTTACATGTTGGCAAAAGATAATAAAAAATAATTATTAAAAATCTCAAACCTGTAATGAATAACTCGAATTTTATTTTTTGTCCTTTAAAATGTGTGAGTAAAGTTTTCTCTCCTTGTATAATGTAAGAAGGTATATCGTAATGCATAGTTGAAAAGATGTAAGAAACAGTTTTATGATAAACTCAATATTTGAGTGATGATTAAAGAATAAATAATAGGATTTTACTATGTTAAAATAAAAAAAACTTAGTTTTATTAATATATATTTTTTATGATTTCAGTGATCGAACACCTTCCTCAAGAACTTAGGGATAGATTCACAGAAATGAGAGAGATGGATCTAGGTGTACAAAGTACGTGCTGTTTGAAATAATAGTTGATGGGTGATATAAGATGGAACATATTGTGTGATGAGAGAAAGTAACAAACTTTATACTATTTTTTAGATTCTATGGATAGTCTGGAAAAGAAGGTAAAGATGTTCTTTTCCAATGCCAAAAAGATGAAACCCAGTGAAAAAGAGGCCGAGTATGAAGCAATTAGAAGAGAATATTACAAGACTTTAGAGGACGCGGATGAAAAGGTGCAATTAGCCAATCAGATGTATGATCTGGTTGAAAGGTACCTGAGAAGGCTCGATCATGAGCTGCATAAGTTTAAGATGGAATTGGAGGCTGACAATAAGGGCATCACCGAAATTCTGGAGAAGAGATCTTTAGAGCTGGATCAGCCACCTACCAATAGTAGCCAAAAGGAAAATCGTTATAGTTTCACAACTAGCAGGTCGCGAGACAATCACGGTCATTGTAAGGAAGAGAGTTTAACATCTAAGATCATTGATTCCGTACAAACGACGGAAATTCAATTGATAGTAATTCTCTTTGATGTCGTTTTTAAATCTCAGCTCGGGCGGAGAAACGGCGGGACTCCAATGCGTCTTCCACGTCGGTCGAGAAAAGATTGGCGATCGAGAAGCTGCCGACGACGACGAGTTTGCCGGAGTCACGGCCGGCGTCGGCAAATTCCGGTCCTATTATCGCGGCCAGCAATATCGCACCAGCACCCGCGGCAATCGCCAATTCTGTAGGTTCGGTATGTTATAATCTCGGTCACATCGGTGCTGGGGGTACGGCCATTGCGGCAGCTGCGTCACAAGCGATCGCGGCCACGCAGTCGATGCAGCAAGGCAGACGCTCTGCTAGTCTGAAGGCTAGTTATGAAGCTATTAATACCGGCGGCGTGCACGCCGCAGAATTCAGCAGAGAGCTGGCCGGTGCGGCGCAAACCGCCATCGCGGCTATTCAGGAAACCACAAAGAAACATAAAAAGTATATCGGATATTGTTTTTTAATAAATATCTAATAAAAAAAATTGTACAAAATTCGGTATTTCAAAAGAAAATCTCTAAATTAGAAGAAAATATCAAGATTTTATTTTTAACTTGCAAAAGAATTTTTGTTTTAAAATTAGTAATAAATTTTTGTTGATTATTCGAAGTACATGTTTCAATTTTGAATGATAGGAAAGTGACAGCCACGGTGCCGAGTTCGAGTGTAATCACAGCTGCAGTCCAGCAGCCGGTGTCGCCTCCGGTGGTAACTACAACCACACAAGTGATAGACGCGGACAATCCAGACTGGACGTACGATCCGAACGAGCCGCGTTATTGCATGTGCAATCAAGTGTCGTACGGCGATATGGTTGCGTGCGATAACTCGGATGTAAGGCCCACCGATATCTTTTCAGGATATGTCATGACGCGTACAAGCGATAAACTTATGATAATCGTTTTTAGTGTCCCTTTGAATGGTTCCATTATCCTTGCGTGGGTATCACCGCGCCACCGAAAGGGAAGTGGTATTGCCCTCAGTGCACGTCCTCGATGAAGAGACGCGGAGGACGGAAGAATTGATTAGGCAGGAAGAAAGAGAACGAGTTGCAAATCTATTACATTGACCATGTCGAGAAAGCATCGTTGCTACTACCTCTTAGACGCTGTCCGTCGTGTATCGACTTATTATTAGTTAGGAAGTCGTTGTTAGTTCTGGTTTTCTACGACTACTTTTTTCAGGTGTTTTGAGTTTGCGAGTCGTCGTACGTATATTGCTGTTGAATATTGAACAAAGAACGATCTAATGAGTTCTGTACTTTTAGAAAACAGAATGTATAATTTTTTTTTTTTTTTTTTTTTTTTTTTATTGAGAATTCAGATTCACTCTCGATAATCAAGAGAGAGTTGATGTTAAATACTTTTTCCCGCCAAGTAATAATATAATTAATATATAAATACTGTGAAGAGAGGAAGAGCTTTATTTTTTCACTTTATTTAAACTTCCAATGCTGAAGTGTTAAATGTTGAAAATAAAGAATTCATTTCTCTCATGAAAGAAATAATTGAACACGTTTGAGAACTGATTTTTGTTTTTGAAAAAAAAAAAACTACTCCGTACGAATAAAAATTTTGAGAATACTACTTTTAAAAACAGAACTTGTAGCAAATTGATGTACAAATAAACTATGCAGAAACAGCGAGAATGAATAACACTCTTGTTTTTGACCAATTGATCCCGTCAACGCTTGCCGTTTTTTTAAAACAGGGTTTAACATAGAAATAAAAAAATTATATAATATAATAAATTTTATATTTTGTTAATATTACATTTTCTCTTGAATGAGTTGCTTAGTTAGAATCGCGTGAAGTTATTGAATTTTTTAAATGCTAAAATTATGAACAACGTGAAATTATGACAATATCCAGGAATATTTATTGACATGGTAATTGTTCGTATTGTTATACTTTTCTTATGACCTACATGTGTAGCAAAATGTGTCATTATACATGGCAGCGTTTTCCTTGTCATAAATTTCAAAAAACAAGATTTTAAGAATGACAATATCAAGTAATGTCAGTGTTTTAACGTTACTCTGCAGAAAAAAAAAATTCTTACAGTACTTGGCGAACACAAAGAACTTATAAGATGAGGTAAGATATTTGTTATAAAAAATGGCACTTATTGACTGATTATTAACTGAGCATTTAGTGAAACAAACTTTTATAGCTACGGTATGTGATTAAATGACTATTATGATAAAGCACCAATCCGTATTGTCAACGTTACGCTATTTGTTGCTCCTATATAACGCGTTATATTCGATAATTCTTAAGTACTGCATACATTTATTTGCGCGTCGACGGATGTTTCTCTTGTTAGAACACTGTTGTAGCATTCAAAATTTTAAGAAGAATCTCCAAATGATACAAGAGAAAAGTTTATGATTTCGATAAAAAGTTTTTTTTTTTTTTTTTTTTTTTTTTTTTTGTCATCGATTCTGATCCAGCAGAAGTATTCGCGTGTGCGTCAATTGAAATAACGATATTTACAAAAAAATGAACTACATACCGCTTACTCAAGACTTTCGTGACACTAGACTCTTTCACACACAACATTATAAACCCTTATTAAAATACAAATACGTCGGCAGTTTACCGCTCTCGCTGTTTTTCTTCAGCAGTTCGTAGTTTTCTGGTTCCCAGCGCTCCAGAGTAGTCGCTTTGATTGAACTGTAACACACAGAAAATGCAAAGGTAAACGAGATATAGAGAAGATGCGAAAATCCATTTAAATCAAATACGTGAAGAATTTATATCTTTTTTACCAATTTTGCGGAAACAGCGCGCACGCTGTCGGCACCATAAACGACAGCCTGTAAGAAGACGTCAATGTTCATGTACTGATTCATGTGATAACAACTGAAGACAAAAGGAGGAGAGAATACTCACGAAATTCCGCACATTAGAATTTGTATCGGCGCGTGCAGAGGTTTGATTTTTTGCATCCACGCGTATTTCTCCAATCTCTCCATTATAGGCGGTAGGATAACTGGAAAAATTAATCATCGTTTTTTTTTTTTTTTTAATTTAATGCCACAGAGATTTTACAAACATCATAAATTAATGAAAAGAATATTTGCTTAAATGTACGTACGCATGCCGGGAGCACACATGACGATACGCGAAATGACAACCTGGCTAATGCCTTTCACAGCCGCGAGCTACAGTTGTGTTTACAACAATTATTGTGAAATTACAAATGTAAAAATGTAAATATATAGCGAGACAACAGCTCAAAAATTTTACTCGAAAAATTTTACCTTTGATCTCGTAAGTTTTTTGCCGTCCTCGTCAACAACGTCTACTCCGTTTCTGATTTCGTTCTGCCTCATGAGAGGTATGTTAACGCAATTAGCGGCCGCTACCGCGGCGAACGGAACGTACCTCTGGAAATTCAGTTTTTCTCGTGAAACATTTTCATTTATGTATGTAATGTGAAATGAATCAGAAATGTTTAATTTTTAACGATTTAGAAAAACAACTTGTAAAACGAAATGAAATTTCTTTCTCAAAATATTCCCGCAACACTTACGGTCATTAAAGGACTCGCGCGTTTCTGCCAAAACGATTTACATCCGATCGCGGTTATCATCGCCGCAGAGGTAGCGCTTACGTAAGCTACACCCAATTGGGTGGTGGTCACAGGGCTGTTTGCATTTCTGTTTGTGTAATTAACGAGCGCGTTAAAGGACTGATTGACCCACTGCCAGAAAACCACCGCTTGCGTCGTCCTAAATTAAATCAAAGGATGCGAGAGAGTGAAGTATTTGTACAATAATTTGTACAATAATTACAAGGAAGAAAATCCCATTCCTCGGTAGAGTGATTGACATATTCTGCAAAATTACCTGTAGAACTGGAGCATGGCGCCGGTGATGGCCATTCCTCCCGGCACCTGAAAGGACATTCTACCAAAGACGTTTTGCAGCTCGCCGGTGTCGGGATGAAAAGACGACTCGTACAGTTTCTTCGCGTAGATGATTTGCTCTCTGGTTGTACCGGCTGGCTCTTTGCCAAGCCTATAAAGTCGGATATATATCAAATGCGCATGTATATTTTCCGCATCATCACGAAAATTCTTTATTGATTCTCTTGGACATGCAAATGTGTTCTCGCGATAGATAGAAATTCTCCGTGCGCGCGAACTCTACGATTGAATGCGATTTTAATTTATTTAAAAAATCAGAACCTCGTTTAATTTTTGTAATTTTATACAATGTCATCTATATTTAGTGGGTCATTACCTGTATTGCTCGCACAACTCTTTGGCAGCTAAGAGTTCCGGCTCGCGCACGACGCACGTGCGAAAATCGGTCATCCACGCGAAGTACTTCCATCTCCCGACGAAGGTATCGAGATCCCACAGGGGTTTGTCTATGTCCAGCCTATCGTGTGCCATCGCGTCGAGTCAGGATATTCTTCCGACACAAATTTATAATTAGTGTCGGAAATTAGTCGCGTAAGTTAGAAAAATAATACTTTGCGATATTGTTTTATTCGTTTATGCAAATTTACTGTCAATTGTGAATTACGTGAGAATGTTTCGGGATTCATTTGGAACGCGCGCGCGATGAACAGTATACACACAGAGTGATATTTTAAGATATGAGAGATGCGTGCGAGATATCGCAAATGTTTTACACACACCGTAAGCGAGCGCGGAGAGACATGTACAACATTACCTTCGAAAAGTTACAAAAAAACAAAGTCCGAGCAAATGACAATAAATAATACATCGTTTCGGGACGCTTTTGCGCGCGTCGAAAAATTAGCGCGCAACATTTTCAACGTGCGCGAAACAACAGTATACGCTCTCTTTATCAAGATATTATGTAATATATTATCCTCGATTCAGAAAGCAGCGATAACATTTGTGGAAACAAAAGATAAAGAAGCTGAATAGTGTTATTGATAAAATGCAAAGAGTTTTCCTTTAACTCGATTTTAATGGAGAACTACCTCCGTGAAATTTGTTTAAACAAGTGTGCCACTTTGAAAAGCAATTTTCCGCCTCATTACAATTGTTGCAAGTCTTCGAAGTTTTACTTCGTTGCCTCTTTTACGTCAGGAACTTGTTTTTTTTTTCTTTTTTTGTATCTTTACAAGTGCGTGCAAATATATCTAACTTGTCTCGAACTATTGATAATTGAGAGAGTCGAGTGAATTTTTACATTTGCGTGCACTTTGCAACGCAGTACAACAAAGATGTGACGTTAGATTATTCGGACTTCAGATCATTGCAATAATCCGAGTTAATAATGTGAGTTGCGCGCGATGATCCGCGCCATTCAAGTTTTGCAGATTGCGCAAATATAAATAAGAAGAGTAACTATACACACTAAAAAAATATTGTCAAAAAACATTCTGCGTCATGGACTTGCTGAAGAAAAACAAGGAACATTTATCTCGTCGATTCCACGATGACGTTAGAAATCTGCTCGCGATGTCACGATCGCAGAATCAATATTAATAAACATTGTCGCGTACTATCGGTGTTACGCGTCGTTCAAGTGCGTCACGCGTGCGATGCGTTTCGAATGCAGAAGCCGAGATTGCGCACGAGCGTAGGTATCAAGGACCTCCGAATTTTTGGGAATCACTTGTGAACTTCTCAGAAAACTTTTGCAACTTGATTTTGCTCTTCGTCTTCGTTTTAAACTCCTCGTTGTTTTGACATTCTTTCGGCATTATTGATCGATCGAAGAATCTGCGTCATCTCTTCGTTATCTCCGATGACGCAAGAGAACTTTGAATTATCATTCCTCTAACTGTCAAAAAAAAACGTCACTTACGTACAAGCGTGACTTAATGAAATGCACGCGCGTTGTCAACACTCGAGACATTGTATCACTTATCTTTTTCTCTCTTTCTCTCTCTCTCTCTCTCT
>QVNW01000422.1:0-85394 GCA_014825475.1 Pseudomyrmex flavicornis | reverse complement strand
AAAAAAAAAAAAAAAAAAAAAAAATGGCGAAGAGAAAAAAATTATAGCGTTTATGCATCCGGTGACGCGGTGCACGTCCGGAACACGGGGGGAGAGGGGGTGAGTGGGCGAGCTTCTTCCGCGCGCCGGAAACTGCTGTAGGATCCAAGTTAATATGTGCGTAGTGCTTTTTTTTTCCGTCTCTTCGAGAAGTCTTCTCTCTCGCGTGCTTCTCGCTGATCTGACCCGACCTCGTGTCCCGTAATCGAGCCTTATCTCGGGGGCTACTCCCGTGAGTTGAACCGCGAATCGACAAATCGGATTCGCTATTAAGTTCCGACCCATATCGAGTCGAGCCAGATCAACGCGAATCACACATTAATTTCTCAATTACTTTCTGGGTTACATCAACGCGCGACACTTGTAACGCGCAAGATTTTCTCGTCCGTTGGACGAGAAACGTCGTCGCTAATATAATACAATAACGATTGAAAAAGTTGATCCGCAGAGAGAAAGAGAGAGAGAGAGGGAGATCTCTTTTTTCCGTTCGACTCGTGTCACGTTGTTTTTGTTCGTATGTATCGCTTTCATCCCTCCTACTAATAAGAATCTGTCGAGGAGGTTTTTTTCCGAGGCGAGCGTGAGGCTCGCGGCGTGCGCCGCGAAATACGTGGTTACCAATTTTTTTGTTTTAAGTTGAGAGATTAAGTTTACGTTACGAATTTATATTGCTGTAAATTGTGGGGTGTGGAAGCGAAAGGAGAGAGAGAGAGAAAAAGAGAGAGAGGAAGATTAAGAAAGAAGTGCGAGAGATATGTAGATGCGAGACGCAGCATAAGATTTTGTTTATTCTACATGGTACGAGAGCGAAACGCGCACGGACATGGTTGTGTTTTTTTTCGAAAAGTAAGAAACGACACTTTGCGTTAATCACGAAATATTTTATTTATAAGATGCGACAGATATATGTACGTGTGCGTGTGAGAATGTGTGTGAGTGTCTACGAAAAAAGTTTGTAGGAAAGAGAAGATCGATCGATGCGATGAGAGACAGATACTAAATCGATATGAAGAGAAATAAAAACAGCGTTAATATGAGAAATGACGGAATTATATATGTATGTGTGTATGTATGTATGTGTGTGTGTTTGTTGAGGATGTGCGCGAAAGAGTAAGAAAAAGGGAAAGGGGAAGAGAGAGAGAGAGAGAGAGAGAAATGTGTGTGTGTTTATGTATGTATGTGTATGTTTGTGAGAGAAAGAAGCAAAGACGCGGAAATGGGATAGGAGGAATGTCGAAACTCTGCCATCGCAGAGACGATCCCGGACGGGAACTGGGGTGAAAGAAAACTTCTTTAAGGAGGGAGCGTGTAAAAAAAAAAAAAAAATATGTTTCTTTTTTCTTTATACTCCGAGCGCGGACGGGGTGGCAGAGATTCGTGGCTATGCCGTTGAGTGTGTAACTCACCCCTTTTTGTTTGTATAAAAATTAATCGAAATTTAATTAGATTATTAATAACTGTTCGATTACTGTAAAACAAAAGAAAACTTTACCATTAATTATAAATTACAAAAAACTTGGAGCACCACGGATAGTTTTTATTTGCGATTCTTCTTCTTTTCGTCCTCTTTCCTTAAATTAATCAAATGATGAATTAGCACAAAGTGATATCCTAAATAATACCATACAAATGAATTGTTATTGATTTTCCTAGAAAATCATATATATTTTATACGATGAATGAACTTGATTTCAGTTCGACGTTCGATCCAGAATTAAATCTGACACGCGCTCGGCCATCGCGACAAGGACTGAGTTTGGCGTGCCGGAAATTGGAGACGGCACTACGCTGGCGTCCATTATCCTTAATCCCCTAACGCCTTTTACCCTAGAGAGCGAAAGTATGTTTTTTATTATCATCTTCCTCTGGTTTGACCTTATTTTTTTAAAATACTCTAATTATAGAAAAAAAAATACAGATAAAGGGGCCATAAAATGTTTTTTTTTTCTTTTACTTCAATTCGTCGTCAACAACCGCATCGCTATCTGTGCCGATTCTGCATGTGCCGCAAGGATGGTAACTCGTGAATCCTGCGATTCTTATGACGCATTCCGAATACTCCGGGTCTCGATAGTCCTGTTGCAAGTGACGACACTCCTCGAGATCGGGGACGTGTACCTTCGCGCCGTACTCGCGAAAAAGCTTCGTATTGAGAGTCTCCATCGCGAGGTTTATACCTTATAATTGATTATTATTATTATTATTATTAAGTACTTTCTCGTAAAAAAAAATAAAATTAAAAGAATTCTGTATTTTTTGTTTCTAACGAGGATAAAGCACATTTACCCTGTTGGGTGCACGTTACGTCTTCGGGATTCTGAAGATACGCGGGATTAATTTTCGGCGGATCGCGGATGTCGGTTGATCTCAACGTTATGTTTCCGCGACTTTTGGGTTGCAGACACGACACCAGATAAAAGAATCCCTCGTGCATGCTGTCGTTGAACGATGGAAATAGCGATCTGTACGTCTAAGAGTAAATAATCTCGAGTTAATGTTACATAGCGCTAAAATTAAATTTTATAATTAATAATTGTTACAAGTATACGTAGGATGATAGAATATTGTAATTGGATTACAAAAAGTTTTAAGTAAGTTTAATGTTCGACTTACGATTGAAAACAATTTCTCAGACAAAATCTAAATATCACTACCTAAAAATAATCCATATAATTCACTTTACCTCGGTCTCGAAATTCGCGATGACCTTCAGCAACTTTTCCTCCGCGGACGCCACCCCGAACAAAAGAATGCCGCTGTTATTGGCACGCCCCAATCCCATTACGCCGTTAGTGGCCAACCATCCTTTGACATGCAATGGAAAAAGAGGCATACGGCGAGATTACAACGATCGCGCGTCGATAGAACGAACGTCGTGAACAGAAAAAAAAAAACGTGCGACCGCGATCGTCGTGCTATTTCCATTTACCGGTTCCGAAGACGAAATAATTGAACACCTCGAGCAAGGTTTGCAGTTTCACGAGCGTGATACTGACACGCTCTCTCAGGTTCACGTAAACGGGCACGTTCAGATGATCGAATAAATTCCTACCTACATCCGGAAGATCATGCACCGCGGCTATCTGGAGATAATCGAATTTATTGTTTTATCACAAAATCACGTGTGACATTTGATATTCTCGTATTTATTACCTTATGCTTTTCCAGTTCGCTGACAGGCCCTATACCGGAAATCATAAGTAACTGCGGCGTGTTGACAGTTCCCGCGCAAAGAATCATCTCTTTCCTCACGCCGATTTTCCCAATAGAGCCGTTTTTATATATGACTTTAATGCCGTCAATGTTTTTGTTCTCGAATAGTATCTGTAACGCACACATTCCGATAAGATGAGATTTGTTCAATAATATTTTTAGGATAGATAGATAAATAAAATCTACTTTTGAAAACAAATTAAAATTAAAATTAAAAATTAAAATTTTTAAATTCAAATTAATTATCAAGAGCTAAATAAAATATTAACAATCAAAGTTGCGAAAGTGCAGACTACTTTACTTTGGCGACGAGCGTGTTCGTCAGAATATGCAAGTTCTCGCGATTCCAAGCCTTCTGCAGATACGCGTGATGCGTGCTCCATCTCGCACCCTTTTTTGCGGTGTACATCGCTTTCCGCAAGGACACGTTATCCAATTTCAAAGATTCTTCGGCCAGGACGAAGGCTTTCGTTAGATATTCTTCTTCCGGCATCGGGATAACGTTCATACTATCGGACACTCTTTGAAAGTAGGGGAGCAAGTCAGCATGCGACCAGCCCTTCGGCCATCCCTTGTAGTCCTCGGGCTTTCCGAAGGAATGAACGAGATAATTGAGCTGACCACTTCCGCCTAATCCTTTTCCTCTGGGCCAGTTTTGCTTCTGAACAAACATGACCAATAAATGCGATTGTTGCGTGACGAAAAATACACGCAAAGTTTCAAAATACATTCCTTTTACATTGAAATAATAATTTATGAGAGATATAAACATATAATTTTTACAATCTCGATATACGAATGTCATTTATCACAACTCTGTTTCTTGTATAATTTTTTTGTACACGCGGTATACAACAATAAAGAAAAGATAATTGCAAACGAGTAAAAAATATTGTCAAGAGATAAAGCAATTACGTAACGGCGATGCCCTCGGGACGAGAAGAGTTGCGACTCCGTTTTATAAGCCCAATCGACATCGGTGCCTTGCATCATCGGTGCCAAGAGCGGCATGGTAGACAGCCATCCGAAGTGTCCACCCGCTTCCACCAGCAGAACGGTGACGTTCGATATTTCCGAAAGCCGCGACGCGATCACGCAGCCAGATGTACCAGCGCCAACTTAAATTTCGCAACGACACGAAAGGAGTTGAATTTTTATTGTCAATTGTTGACAAGCGCACTACTTCGAGAAATACTTCTTTATTTTACAGGTACAGCAATCTTTGGCTCAGTCTAATGTACTGCGAAGATTTCTAAAAGACGAGGTTTCTGTTGCTAAAGTTACAAGAAATATTTACTGGATTCTCTTTATTTACTTCTTGCTCGTATAAGAGCAAGATTTTCGTATTCAGAGATATTGGCCAAATTGTAACAATTTTAAATACAGTATTTATTGAAACATCAGTGTGTAATGTCTTCCATTTATTAGGAAAAAATATAGCTCGTATCTGTCAATCTGATGCAATGTAGTTTGTCATTGCTGAGACGCGCGCAAATCCTCTTTGATGAAAAATCGATGATTCGCGTAACTTACGTACGAGAGAATGAGGAAGAGAAGGAAGAGCATTGAAATTGCGCGGTAATATATTTACATTCAACACACACATAAACAGAAAAAGAATAAACACTCACCTATTATGTAGTCATAATGCGTTTCGGGACGATCGATAATACTGGCCGGCTCGCTGAAGTGATAATGATAAATCAAGGACGTCAGTAGAACGACGATCGAAATCAATACGTGGCTCCACATGTTGTTTCTTAAAAACAAACAAATTACGCGCAAGAAGAAATATACGTACGTGCGGTCGACGGTCTCTTCCCGATATTACTGAAACACAACATGCGGATACAACACGGAACTATAACAGCCCCCGCGTTCGATCCCGATATTAAATTAGCAGTTCTCCATTTGTAATCGATACACGTCTATAGCGCCGAGTTCGAAGCATCACGACAACGACCGACACAAGCGGCAGATTGGCGAATACGTAACAATTATGTCAAAAAGTGCGTCAATCATTTACGTTATAAATTACATTCGACAGAAGAGAGTTTGTCTCGCTTGTGCAAATATAAAAGAAAACAAAATGATTAAAATTTAAATTAACAACACAAAAAGACACACCGTGTTTTTTGAAGACACACTGGTTGTTCATATTTTTTACTACTTCCATCCCACCTACATCCGTAGATCACAACGGCTTATTGGTCTTTTGTGTTGTTAATTTTTATTACTAGCCGTTTTTTATTTTTGTTAAAATTAAAAATTTATGATTTCAAAATTTATAAGATTGTGTTTGCGCGCGCGATAAACTCTTGAAATTTTAATTGTAGAAATGTCAGATCAGATGTATAAAGGAAACATTTTGGTTCATAAAAAAAGCTTTGGATATTTCATCAGTGTGGGAGAAAATCAATACTACACTATTTTATATTCGTCGTTTTACTGAAATATTAAAATATTCTTAAGAATATAAAATATATTTTTTTTTTATTCACAAAGTAAACAATATATTCTTTGTTAAAAAATTAAACATTTATTAATTTCAAAAGTTATTCTTCTGGGAAATAATTTGCTAAGTATATCGATTGTTCATTATAACGATCTCTGCCTTGCGATTCTCGAAATGTGCATGTGTGCAACAATTCTATGTAGTGTGGAACAGAACCAAATAAAGCTTTTTTTCTTCATTGAATTTCTTTATGTAGTTCATGTGCATGGACATCGCGGCGCTCGAGGACAGGAGCACTCTTCGCGATGACGTTTGAACACTGTTCACTAGTGTTCGCACATGTTCACATTTGCGGCAAAAGTAGTTAAGAGAGTGTCACGTCGTATAATAATTGTCATTCGATTCGCGATCATGAGTGACTCTCAATTAAACGCTTGTATCAAGCTTCCTCTTTCGGAAGAAGTGTTGAAAGAAAATGTGGATAAAGCAAAAGATTGGGCGCTTATGCACGGTAATATTTTATTCTGATAAAACGTAGATACCTACTAATCATGTTACGTCTACGGTAATCAAGCACGTGATGTATGTGCAAGGATTGTTCTCTTCATTAATCGCAAGTCATAAATGCAAACGTCTTGTGGAACTGACTAATCACAATGGTCAAATCAATCAACCGATCAACGTGTGATTAATGTAGGACGACTTTAACAAGTGACTGCTACTGTGTATCATAGATTTAAATATCCAAAAAAATCACAGGGATATTTAAATCTATGATACACTTCAATCTTTGCAAAAAATATGTACAATATGTTTTATGTTATGTCATTTAGGAATATCGATGCGATCCAGGAAGAATTTTAGCAAGGATCACGTTCAAGTACTACCCTTTACTCTGTTGCCATCAACTTTTCCAGAGAAGCCTTTTTTAACTGTAAAAAATGTACAAACTTTACTGAACGCACTTATTCACAAGGTTGCTCACGATGAAGAATTTCTAAGAGATACTTTAAAAAGGTATTATTACTGTAGTCAATATGTGTGTGTGATCTCTTCAACCTACTAACATGGTATATTTACTTAGCACAGTAGAAGTTGATCCATTTACAGCCAAATTGTTTCAAATATACGAGAATGTATGCAAACAAGGTTTCAATCAGGTTTGTGTTGGACATTTAAAAATAGACATTAAAATAATAACAACTTGCACAGCACTTTTGGTGGAAATATTGAACATTGCAATAAGAATATAAAATATTCATCAGAAATTTGTATTATACAGAACATAAGTCTTGGATTATTAAGATCAGATTATTTATTACATGATGGCTGTAAAATAAAGCAAGTAGAAATAAACACAGTTGCAACTAGCTTTGCCACCTTGGCTGGTACTATATCCCAATACCATAAGTAAGTTCTTTGATATTGAAAAGTCAGATTATTTGTAACATATGTTACGTAGTTTATATATTTTATCAGTAAACTTACATTTTAGATATATATTAGGAGAATTAGGATACATGAAGGAAGCTCTAGAACACGTGAGTTAATTATTCATTATAGATCTTCAAGAAATATAATTGAATTGTCTCATTTTATCAATCATATGCTGTATTTGGTATCTAAGATTCCAGATAACAATCCACTTGATGGATTTTGCAATGGATTGGCACTTGCATGGAAACTATATGAGGATACAGAGTAAGTTAAATAATGTAACAGATTTTATTGTAAATTTTATACCAGGTACATGTATAATAATGTTGATAAATACAATTTCTGTTTCAGGGCTGTTATAATGTTCATTGTTGAAGATGTGACTTACAATATCTCTGATCAAAGATTGCTTGAATTTCAAATTCGACAATTACATTCAAATATTAGAATTATTAGAAGAAGTTTAACGAGTTTGGCGTCAGAAGGAATACGACTGGGTCCAAATAAGGAATTAATTGTGTAAGCTTAGCGATTGCAAGTTATCTTGTATAAGAAAGAAGATTTTTTAAAGTCTTAATAAATATCTTGATACATACACGATATAAATATCCAAACATAGTCAAATACCAATTACTTTAATCATTTTAGTGCAAATATGGTAGTGGCTGTAGTTTATTATCGCTCTGGTTATGAACTGGAAGCTTATCCTACACAGAAAGAATGGGACGTTAGATTATTAATAGAAACTTCTCGAGCAATAAAATGTCCATCGGTGCAATATCATTTAGCAGGTACTAAAAAAGTATGTATTATAAACTTCAATTATTGTGTTTAATGACTATCTAATGTAATAAACTATAACATATTTAATTTTAAATCAGATTTGAAACATATCTTGATGTTAAAGTTTATTTTATTTTTTACAGGTACAGCAATCTTTGGCTCAGTCTAATGTACTGCGAAGATTTCTAAAAGACGAGGTTTCTGTTACTAAAGTACAAGAAATATTTACTGGATTGTACACATTGGACTTAGTAAGAGTCGTTATTTCGCAATTATTCATTACTTAGATTATAACATTTAACTTTTGACTCTTTTTCGCTCTGCAAGTGATCCAACTCGTGTGTTTGTTTCAATAACAGAATAACGATGGAGGAAAGACAGTGGAAATGGGTATAAAAGAACCAAAAAAATATGTTTTAAAGCCGCAAAGAGAAGGAGGCGGGAATAATATATATAACGAGGATATAAGAACGTGGTTAAACTTGATGAAGAATTCAAAGGAAAGAACAGCGTGGATTCTTATGGATCGCATTTATCCCCCTTTGCAAAAAAATTATCTAATACGTGCTGATGAAGAACCAGAATTAAAAAATACTCTCGATCTGTCGGATGTTATAACAGAACTTGGCGTATATGGAGTGATAGTGGGGTGAGCATGTAGACAAGATGACTTGCACTTGGCAATCATATCTTTTGTTCTGACAAAGAAAATAGATAACATTATCTGAACATTGATATATTATCGCGTCATGTGTTCTTGTTTATTAGGACTAGCAAGGAGATAATTTCCAATTATCAAGTCGGACATGTTTTAAGAACCAAATCATCGAGCGAAGATGAAGGCGGAATAGTAGCAGGTATCGGTGCCCTTGATAGTCCTTATCTAATTAGCTGAGAAGTACAAAGTTTATTATGTAGAGAAAAATAAATGGAATAGTATACAAATTGAAAAAATATAATTTGAACGAATGTGTACACGTTCGTGAAATATTATCTGTTCACACTACTTTTTATTGTTATTTTTATATTCTTCATAACTTTATTTTTTTCGGAAAAGAATGATATTCTCTTCACCATAATTGTTAATTAAATTGTTGTTCTCTTTTTTTGTTTATAGAAGATAAAATAACTTATTGTATACAATAGTTTTACATACAATTATATTTATATTAAAAATAACACTATTTTTTCGCGACATAATAATTAATATATGAGAGAACTAACGTGTGTTGACAAGAAGAATAAATATGTACAATATAAATATTTTAACTGCACACACAAACAGCGGTACACAAATTTAAAACAACATATGTACAAATAATTAACTGCGAGAATAAATATATTTTTAGCAAATATTGCACATATTTAAATCTATATGTATATGTATAACCATATTTTATTTCTTTTATAATAAGTATATACTCAAAGCAAAATAGTATTTCTTTGTTAAAAATCGAGTCAAAAAATCCTGAATCATTTGTTTTTGCAACACTGCTATTTTCTTGTTACGGAAAAATCTGACAGCGGAGCGTGCGCTATAGATGGCAAATTTATTATATATTGCTTTAAAGGTATTAAAATAACTGCTATCGAAATGCATACAATGTATGATGTACAGTTTCTCACTTCTCAAAATTGAGTTTCTCAAGAATGAAAATCTTGAGAAAAATAAAAAAAAAAAAATTTTATCCTACATTTTTTATTTATATTTTTTCAACAAAAATTAGTCGCTTCCTAGGTAGCAATTACTGAAATCACCTTGTAGGAAAACAATTATTGGAAACTAAATTCTGTCGCGGATCACAGATATGTTGGTAAAATGTAATTTCTAAATCCAACTCTATTAAGCACGTCGTGCATATATGCAAATAATTCAAGATCACGACTCGATCTTTAAACACAATAATTTTACATAACAGTGTTACGAAAGTATTTAATAGACGTCATATAACATTCTGTGTATCAAAAGTGTTCACATTTTGATTTTGTTATTGTCAAATCTTACGAATTTAAAGATCCGTAAAATTTTTTGTTTAGAATGTATCTATCTAGTGCTTATCGTTACAGTCAGATTCAAAAAAGAAATAAACGAGAGATAGTGTGACTCGCAAATTGGTTTGTCCGCGCGAGAAAATAAATAATACATTCACAACTAGTAATTATTCCAAGACGGTAGCTATCTGGTCAAAAATGAGTTCGAGTTAGATTCTTCGAACAATTATATAAAAATGATAACAGATTTTCTCACTGTGCCTCAAACTGATTTCTGAACTCGTAACATCGAGCGATTGTAATGTTTCGTATGAAAAACGTGAATATAACTCGAATGTCGCAAATATTTATCTATTATAGAGAAAGAATGATTAAACGTATACTAAATTGTATAGCCTAAAAACTCGCACACAAGTAAAATTATGATTATATTATTGCTCGATATTAATTAAGACATGAGTCTTGTTCGTTTCTTCAGTCTCCTCCGAGTCCATCGATTCTGTTCGTTCTGTATTTACGCATTTTCTTCTAGGCTACAAGAGAACATATTTAAGTCTATAATTTATAACAAAATGCGTATCTAAATTACCATTTGATTTTGTTGATCGTCATTTGCGACAGTTGTGTCACTCTATATGTAGAAATTGTACTACATATAGAGTACACTCTATGTGTAGAAATTGTAATACATGTTGAAATTTTTTAATATAAATGCAAAACATACACATATATGATACAGTTGAAAAAATTATATTCATGTGTTGCATTTATACGATATTATTACTTACTCGTGGTTGTAGTACTTCACTGGCAAGAGGATTTACATACTCGTGCTTTTTAAAAAATTTGTCTGTAGAGTCGTTCGAATTCAAATTCGAAATTGCACTTGAAGTTTCGGTTGAAACAGTTTCGGCTGAATTGAACAGACCGTCCGTATTTTGATCGTACAACAGATTACGGAAGGAAAGCACTCTGAAACATAAATAATATGTAAATAGTATTGTTTGAAAAAAAAAGTCTGATTGCATATAGCAAGCTAAATAAAAAAAATATAAGACATACGTATTATCGGTTTTAATTCTTCTCCAGCAGTTTAACAATTCTTTTCGATAACAATAATAAAGTAGACCTATAGCAAGCATTACGCCTAGTATTGATAAAACAATAATTCCTCTGTGATTTTCCACTTTCTTGCTCTTTTCTTTGCTACCTGTGCAAGGTTTATTGGCTTCTACCAATGTGCCGTCTTTGCAAATGCATGTGGGTTGTTGAGTCTTCGAAACGCACATAAAGGTGCAATTCAGCTTCTTGCAAGGATTCTCACCTGTCGATATATATATATATATATTTTGATTTCTAACCAGACGTCATCACCCAGTCATATGGAAGTTTAGAAACATGTTTCATAACAAAATTATCTCCATCTTTGGTCGCCTCTATGTTAATACGATGACACTCTTTGTTGCCGTACAACTTGCATCTCGTCAAGTAGCCATGCAAAAACGAATACAGCTCATTTTCAAAAATATGCATCTCAAAGATGGGTTCCTAAAAACCGGAACATAATTTTTTTTTTCTTAGAAAACACAAGCGACTTATTTTGCATCTGAGAGTTTGCTTGTGAAATATCGGTTGAAATAACGATACCTTAAGGAATAAGAGCGTTTTGCGGTGATGTCCGTCCAAATCGGATGACTCGACTATCTTCTGGGAAATTCTCAACCAGTACAATCTTGATTTTATAGAATCAATCGCTAGCGCATTCGCAATGCCTGTGTCTTGGACAATGATCTTTTTATCGTATCCCATCATATCCGATCGTAATATTTCACTCACGTCTTTGTGCGCAATCCAGTATAGATATCTGTAATGTTTCATCAAATAATAACTGATTTCAGTGGAAATAAGAGCAGATTAAAAAAAAAAAAAAAAAAAGATACCTGTTGTGTCCGTCGACTAAGACTTTCACTATTTTCTCTTCATTTTTCGTCGTTATCAGTGTCGCGCATTTTTTTTGCTCAACGTTACATACCTTAATTATGTAATAATTAATTAATTAATTAATAATCACAGTCCCTTTTTATGTCGAGATTTAACATTACTTTTATACAATATGTTAGATGGAATATAAAAATTTGATTGTTGAATTTGCTCGACGACTTATCACGTTCAGTTAGACTCTTTGAGGACTAAAACTTCTTTGAGGACGAACAGCGGCAATTTAAATGACGTGAGATAATCGATATAACAATAAATTTGTACACATTTTTTAAATATTCAAAAATATACCTTAATATTATCCCCGTTACTGATGTAGACATTGTCAGTAACTGAATCGACCGCGAGCGATATTGGAGTAAAACCCTCCATGGTAAAGATGGTTTTAGTTGTAACGTTGAGTTTGTTAATAGTGCCGTAATAGTCTGTAATTATTATTATTATTGTTTTTATTATTTATTTAGTCGATTCGAGGTTTATAAAAAGACACGATTCTATATATGTATGATCTTTTTTTTTTTAAATAATTTCTAGACTTCTGTGACTTTTCAATAAATGCCATATTTTAAATTGACATGTAAGATGTGAGAGTGCAGACTAACCGCTAGTCCAGTAAATATTGCCATCGACATCGTTCACGTCGATTCGTGACACAGTCGTATCCTCGTGGAGTATGTCAACAAAGTTGAAACTTATTGACAGTTTTTTGATACCGGTGTAAGTGGCGAAGATATATTCCATTGGCGGTCCTAAATGGATATTTCGTTGCTTTAAATAATGTAATTCCATGCAAAGATTTAATTAACGTTAAGACCATTTACCGAGAGCTCTGCAACCAACATTGTCAGGACGAATAACATATCCTTCATAGCACGTGCAATCATAGGAGCCTACAGTGTTGTGACAAATCTGCTGGCAAACGTCGTGATCGCATTCGTTTATGTCTGTGCAGGATATTTTGTCGTTAGCCAAGTCGTATCCTTTGTTACAACGGCAAATCCCGCCGTTCGGCGTCTTGTAACATGTGTGTTCGCAGGTAACATTGCCGAGCAACGTGCAGGCGTTTGCTGTCAAAAGAAACATAGGTAAAATGCATCTCGCGAAAACATTCTGCGCGTCTTCTTTTGATATGCGAAGATATTTGATTAAAATTCTCTCCGTGTTTCCTTTTTTTTTGACAGGAATAGCTTTAATAACGTGAAACGTAAAAAAAAAAACACCTCTTTTTACCGCTATATACATACCGCATTCTCCTTTTTCATCACTACCGTCGTGACAGTGCGCGAAATTGTCGCACACGTGCGAAAACTGTATACAAATGCCGTCGGAACACGTGTATTCTTCACATTTGGATGTTTTGTTTCCGCCATTGCCGAAGCAGTTCTCTTCATCCGATCCGTCCGTGCAATCGGCTTCGCCGTCGCATACGAAGTCTTCCTCAATGCACTCTCCGTCGCGACAGATGAATTCGTCCGTGTAGCACTTCGTGCAACCGTTTTCGTCATCGCCTTGCGGACAGTTTCTAACGCCATCGCATCTGCAAAAAGAAGAAAACAAACTGCACTGTTATACGAGGCTATTATTTTATAATGGGTTATTACATATTGTATAAAATATTATATGGATATGTCACATATACACAATATATTTCTTTTTATCAGTGGATATGTCAGTTTCTTTCTCTCTTTATATACGTTCAGGAACATTCATCACTTGGGTGTTCTGTGTGAAAAACAAAAAGTCTATTCTCACTTTACAACTTGTGGTACACATATATTGGTGTTGTTGCACTGATATTCATTGAGGTAGCACTTGTTATCGGTGTGACGGATATACGTCTGGCTAGCACAAAACATTTCATCGGTGTTATCGCCGCAATCGTCCATGTTGTTACATCTTAATAAATGGGATATGCAACGACCGTTGGCGCAGAAGAACATTTTCTTTTCCACGCACTTTGTCTGAGAGATACAATCACGATGTTCGTCTGATTTGTCCTTGCAATCCACCTGAAATGTACAAGATTACGTATATAACGCGACACGTAGTGTTTGTTACCGCGAGTAAAGAAAGTTAATTCTGAACGTTGAGAATTCAGTTTCAAAACACATTTCTGTGTTTTGCGTTCATTAGAACAGCACTTGCAAGACGAGAAATAAAGAAATTAATTTTTTTTTATGATGTAAGAGTAAAATATTACATCATTCATAAGTTTGCATAATTTTCGCAACGCGCAATCGCAGATAATCACCTCGCCGTCGCATTCCCATGTTTCCCGAATACATTGTCCCGATTTGCATCTAAACTCGTTCGCGGAACAAGTTTTATCACCACAGCCCGCCTCATCGGAGACATCGTCACAGTCTTCCCAGCCGTTGCATACGAGTACTTGAGATATGCACTTGCTGTCGTCGATGCATCGGAATTCGTCTGAAAATTAAAGTGCGTGAAATTATAATATCTTCGATCGTTCAAAAATACAAGAAGGAAAATAACTGTATTTGTCCACTGGTATTCAATTACTATGCTTGCACTGCTTTAGGAAGACACAGTCCTCTTCATCCGACTTATCCTGACAATCAAAGTCAGAGTTGCAACGACTCTTCAAGCTCACGCACTCGCCGTTCTTGCACTTGAACTGACCGTGCGCGCAAGTGTTGTTGCTTCGCTCGCAATTGTGCGCCTCGTCTTCATTACTCGGACAATCCGGGACACCGTTGCACCTGTAAAAAAAATTGCACGATCCCGCAAACGTCGTATGATATATCACATACGATAAATCATTATTAGAAACAAATCTTTCTCAATTTTTAACGATACGAAGAGAAAGAACAGACACAAGACTTAGTTGATTTTAATAAATTCGCAAATGCATCGCAATATATCGAATATTGTTAGGTGAGTGTGTAATAATTAGTACAGAGAGCGTGCGCTATTTTTACTCCATTGATGGAGTAAAAATCAAATGTAATAGACAAAAAATGAATGTTGAACACACCATTGCTCGTGTTTTATGCAAATATCATGCTCGATGCATTTAACTTCACCGTCTCGACATACAGATAGCATCTCGCACGTATGGCTGTTCGCGCTTAGCTTCATTCCTGGTGGGCAAGCGCAGATCTGACGGCAATTACAAAAAAAAAAAGAAAAAAAAAGAAATGCATTAGACAAATAGATGCGTAGTGCAGAAAATACTTGCGACGCGTTATTATCGCGTCATCGTTTGTATACTTACATATGTGCTAAATGAAGTAGGCAAACACACATGTGAACAATTGCCATTATTGTCACGACAACCGACCTTGGAGATATCTTGGATTTGGCACTGAACAGTCACGAGCGGTACTAACCGTTTTACAGGTAATTCTGGAAAAAATTTTTTTTGCTGAGTCGTTTTTTTATTTTCTGTATATAATTCTCTTCTACACATATGGTTCTCTCTGTTGTTATCAATGTCAAACTCACTAAGCGCGACATTCCTCGCAGAATGCGATGATGTTATTATGTTACTTTTCCATGTCCAGAATAACTCATCTACATTCCTTTCGGTCCAGTAAACTTCATCTTTAGTTACAGCAATGCTTATCAATCTCTGAGATCCAACATAATAAGAGTTTCCTGTGTTACTATGGATGACTTCTAAAAAAAATCCAAAATGCTTGATATATTTACAATATTTAAGCACATTCTTTATTTACATAAGCAAATATATGTTTGCAAACATATTTTTGCAAACACGAAGTGCGATTTAATTTCCATTACTTCGCCGATGTATCGAGATTAGTTGGCGAAATGAAAAACTTAAAGTTTGCGAGAAGCTAAAATGCGAACCTTTAACGCTGTACGATGAGATACTACCGAACAAATAGTCGCCCACAAAAAGTCTATTTGTGTATCTGTCGTAGAACAATAATATCCGATAGTCACCCATGAAATCTCCGTATATAAATCTCGTTCTCATTTGGATATTGTCCATACGCACTCTTTCTATATAAGAACTATTATAGGAACCGTTCTGCTTCGTGAAAACCACAAACATCCAACTACAAAAGAAAAAGTATTACATATTATATTTACATAGATTGTACGTTAACAACTTGGTTGTCTCTTGACGAAACTCTGACAATTATAAATGATATTATAAAGAAAAAAAAAAAAAAAAAAACGTTACCCCAGTTCAGGCACTACCGCGACAGACTTGGGAATATCCTTAAAGTAAAAGACCGTTTTCTTCCAAGTTGTCATACTGGTCACCTCAATAGTGCGCTTTTCTTCGCAAGATGTTATTAAATTATTACCGATATAATCAACTGCCATTCCTTGCACCAAGCCCTTAAACGGCAATAAATGAGTAATATTGCCGGTATGGGGATTGTAGCGAATGATTCGCAAGAAAGAAGCGTCGTACGCAAGTATGTCGCCTGTGTAAGTGTCAATTGCACAAAAAGAAATTAAAACATGAAAGTTGGACACAACGTTACAAGTGAACCTTTGTAAAATAGCGATTCTGTCGTTACCAGTTAGTGGGTTGCAAGTTGCTTCCTTGATCAGCGTAAAATCATGAATTGAAACCATTTTCTCTACTCCTATCATTCCGTTATAATAATGTACAAAGTGTTTCTCAGAGATGGCAATCACATTTTCCACTTCCGTCAATTCTGAAATTATATTTATACTCATCTGAGAGATTTCTCGATAGATTTCTCGACATCGTGTGACATATATCTCAATAATATGTATAAATGACTAATATGCGCATACTAAAGTGCCAAATTTCTTCTTGATTGTTTTAGATTGATGTAAATAATTTACCTAAACACATGTTGCCGACAAATCTTTTCTGAGAAGTACAAACGCACGTGTAGCTCTTATTCGAATTCAACAGACACAACTCGGGACACGAATCTTGCTGACATGGATTTTTAATCTGAAATTAGAAGTCGAACGATGATTTTTGTAATAAAATAGAAAAGCAAGTATGCCGCCTACCTTAGGTTTTGCAGCTGAATGAGAAATGTGAAAGTTACGAGGTAGATCATTTGCGCGATATAACGTCTTCCAGTCTTTCCCGTTAAACTTATTACAATACTCTATGTCTCTGGTTAAGTTACTACTCCAGTATACGAACTTTTCGAAAACACTTATGGAAATCGGACCCGCCAACAAGTTTTCTTTCAAGACCTGTTGATAATTACACACTGTGAGAAAATTTTGTTCAAAACCTTTACTCGCCTTTTCTGGAAGTAACTTAATAAAAATGAGAGACAAAGACACTGACTCTTCGATCGGTGCCGTCTAGGCGTATTGACTCGATCTTAAATAATTTCGTATCAACCCAATATACTCGATCAGTTCCGTGATCAACGGTTATCCCAGAAGAATATCCTATGTCTGAAGTAACGAATGGCTTGCTGTTTGTTCCATCCATATCCGCCTTTACTATAAATGTGGATAATGCTATCTGGTCTTGATGGACTGTGCAACTCACAAACATTATTCTGTATAAATAAAATATAAAATATAAAATTTTATTAAACACACAGTTTATTCTGCTAAAATGCGAGTTTGCTATATGGAAAAAAAATGTTTTATAAGATAAAGTTATGCAAATTAATCTAATATCCATTATATCAATTAATGTGGATAAATCAATCGATAAGATTTGTAAACTGCGTATTTCTAAGATTATTATTTATCGGCTGAAGTTGTAAAGAATTACCCGTTGGGTGGTGACAGAGCAAGTGCTATTGGTTGTCCATTTGTGATAGGCAATAATTCTTTGCAATAGGAGCCGTTATAAGTGCAAACCGCGACAAAATACCAATCTGCGATATATAAATTGCCCGTAATCCAATCCGCAGCCATGTTTTGTATATTTTTCAAGCCTTAAAAAAAAAAAAGAAAGAAAACTTATGCGATAAAATATTTTTCACAATTGTAGTATTTTTAAATATTTATTTATAATAAAAAAATGATTTATATTTTTTGTTCAACTTGTAAAAAGTGAACGCTTTTTGCTGTAAGAGTGCTAATGAAAAAAAGAGATGCAAGTGTTTATATAAAAATAATAATTGTTTTTTACGTGCTTACCTACTGTAACGATTTTTACATCGGAATGTTCATGATCTGCGTTCGAGTCACTTAAGTAGATGATTCGTTTATTACTCCAATATACATAGTCTCTGTCCATAGCCATGCTCGTGATAAAACGATTACGTTTTATTTCGTGCTCTACATGAGATAATTTCGATTCCAGAAATACTCCGCGAATTTGTCTTATATCTGTGAAGTACAGTATAGCTTCACCGTGACCTAAATTCGACAAAAAAACAAAAGAAGAATTTCTACTTCAGTGAAATTCCGATGATATAGACGGGATATCACAGACGCCGTAACGCGCTTCGCGAAATCACAAATTTACCTGCTGCACGACAGGTCTTTTTGTCATTCTGCAATTTGTAATCATGTTTGCAGGAACATTTGTACGATCCTTTCTTGTTTTCGCACAACTGATCGCATATTCCGAAAGTTTCGCATTCGTTGATATCTATACAAAAAAAACAAAAAAAAAAAAAAACAGAATCGTATATTAAGCAAAAGAGACATTGACGAATTGTCATCGCTGTCGTCGTTTTGTGGATTTACCTTCGCAAGAAGTTTCATTTTTCAATTTGAAACCTGCCGCACAGATGCACAGAGGTTTCGCAGGTGTATTCTTACATTTATGCTCGCACTTGTTCGAACAATTCGCCGATTTACCTGAAAATGAAATAATTTTAACGTTACAATCAACGCGCGAAACTTCCATGACACGCCGTGCGCTATCGAAATATAAAGAGATAAACAATTATAAAAATAAGAGACGCGTGATATATATACTTACAATTACCACCTTCGTCCGAAAGGTCTCCGCAGTCATCCACGTTATTGCACACCACGTCGAGAGAGATGCACCGTTCGTTTTCACATAAATACATATTATTTGCAGGTGTACAATGTTTTGCGGATGTTTTCGAAATCGCTAACGCACGAAAACATTAAGAATGCATTTGAGCGACAAAGCGTACATGTAAAATTCTGATCGTATCTTATTATTATTCTTAATAATAAAAAAATTACCGCATAACTCGTCGGAACCGTCAGGACAATCCCTCATGCCGTCGCAAACCCAGTTTTTTCGTATGCAATGTCCGTCCTTGCACCTATATTTATCGTTACACTGTAACTGTTGCAAAAATAGTATGAGAATTTACATTGCTATATATTTCATTTCGAACGCGGAACAAGTATACACACTTACATCATGTGTGCAATCTTTGTATTCGTCACTTCCGTCCGGACAATCCTCTACTGAGTCGCAAAATTTTTCCTGCGGTATACACGTATTCGCGTTTTTGCACGTATAAGTTATATTTGTGTACGAACAGTGGGGAGGAAGAAGCTTCGAAGTCGCGGTATACTGAAAGCACCAAAAAATTATGTACTCGATATTTGTGTGTGTGTGTGTGTGTGTGTCGTTTTTCGTAAAAAAAAAAAAAAAAGAAACTGAAAGATCCGCGAAGCGTAAAAGACACGAGATTTTCGGTTGTTGCAAAGAGTAGTTGCATAGAGTAATTTTTATTTTTTTTTTTTCTATATCAAATACAGCACAATACTCACATTACAATGCCTTTCATCCGAGTTATCGCCACAATCGTCTTTTCCATCGCATTCGACCAGATACGACACAACTTTGGTATTCTCGCATTTAAAAGCGCCAGCATAGGATTCTTTCTGCGTAGCTACACGAAGCGGCAAATCTAATTGTAACAATAAGAAGAAAGTTTTGCGTTACAAGTCAGTGGTGAAAAGCGATTAAATGTTTGCAATCAGGCAAACAGTTGGGCTTGAGATCAATGCGAAAAAACGGAAGACATAGTTTTCTTTAGAGAATGTTAAAACTCTAAGTTTTATCTCTCGCTGGTTTTTTAATACACAAAAATTTTCTATTCTACCTTTAAGAAGAAGAGAAAATAAGAAGCTGGATATAAGCAACGAGCCCGTATTATGAGGCATCTGCAAAAAAAACAAAAACCAACTTGAAATTATTATATGAAATTATGGAGTGTTCGTTAAAGTTTTCAACCGAAAGAAAAGTCGTTATCACCTAAACAGATATTTAAAACCAAGAAAACAATTTAGAATGAAGAAACAACTTTTCACAAAGATATCAAGTGAAGAGATTATTTTTATCTAAAAGAGAACTAAATATAGAATACATTCAACTAAATATATAGAATAAAAACAAATTATCTTCTTTGAAACTAACATTAAGAACAAAATTTTTAAAAATTGTTTAAATGTGATTTAAAATTATATTATATTTTAATTAAAACTTCATTGCGCACATCTTTCGCAATGAACTTACAACATAAAAAATCATTTTAAGAAAGAAGCGAAAATGAACATAATAAGTAAAACGTGTACGTGTATGTATATGTGTGTGTACTTACTGTGGTGAATGAAAATACTTATATACATGTAACAAGTATTTGTATATTTCAAGGGAAGAAAAGACGTCCTGCTCCGGTCGTGGCACAGTACAGAATGATTCAGAAACGTTAAGTTCAAAGTGATGATATAGATCTTTATACACAACATGTCAGTAAGACGGAAGGTCGTTAACGAAAACAGAAATTCTCAGGATCTTGCGTAAACAGGCAAGCTCGGAGCGTGATAATGTAGATGTACAATATATATCACATATCTGTACAATATATAAGTCAACAATTAATGCAAATTCGACAGATTACTTTTTAAAAATCAAAAATGGTAAATAATAATAAATTACGTGATTTTTGAAAATCAACGAAACATGCTAGAAATAAAAACTAGGATATTTTAATTACACATTTTTGTTATTATTATCACTCTCTCCTCCTCTTTTCTTTCTTTTCACACACACACACACATACACACTTTGTCACTCTCTTTCAGTTTTTTAATGTTATCGAATAAGAAACTAACAGCCTTTTTTGATAATACGTCACTGCTCGATAAAAACAAAAGCCGGTATGTGTCAAATGCATGACAGTGCTATTTTACTGTTGCAGTGGATAGCAGTTAAAAACATTCTTTGAAGACTGTAGTGTTTCATTTATATCTAAAAAAATGCCACGCTGTTTGATAAAATCGATGGCACGTTATCCGAGGACGGATACTTTGAGCGAAGGTATTCTGTTTGTTCTTTTCGTACAATCTTTTGTATTAAGTAAAGTAGCTGAAAAAAAAAGAACAACCTCTTTTACGGTTATGAAATATTCTAGCAAATGCCCGTTCTAGAATATTTGAAATGTATGTATGATTGCCTGTAATGTCGTTATTTGAACCTTGGCAGTCATAACAAACAACCTTTTAACTATTTATTATGCCGTGTATTTATGTTATAAGCTTCCAAACTTTCTAAATATACGAATTTTACATACATGCATACACATCAAAAATGTACCAAAAAGTATCTCTTTCGCAAGATATTCAACAAACATCAATGAAAAAAAACGTTACATCATTAAAATTTTCTACTCAACAATATAAATACTTACGTATATAAATAATATTGCATTTAAATTGTTAAATAGAAAATTTAACATTGATGTAACGTTATTGTTACTTGGTGTTTACTAAGGATGTAATAGATAATGTGAGTTAATGCCAAAGAAGTACAAAATAGTATGTATTGTATTAAACAATTAATTAAATTTTTAATTATTTATTATGATATTTGACACAAGAAAATAAAATTTATATAAATCTTATATTTTTCCTTGAAAAAGAAAGAAAATCTCAATTATCTACTTAATAAAGATATTTACTTATTTTTAAACAATATTATACAAATATATACATGTAACGGCTCATTATTTGCAACAGTAATGGTTGAACATTTTATATTTGATGCAAAATAAGTTCTCTCTTATTTGTAATTTATTAATGGTAGATTCTTTGGTAGATTCGAGATAGACTTTGTGATTTGAATCTCGACTATTTTGATATGAAATACGTGTATGTCTGTGCTTCGCATCACGGAAAATCGATCCTTACAGAGACCGATTTCTCTTGGCTACCGCCATCCACGGATTTTAAGCGAAAGAATCGCACAAAAGACCCGTCGTTGAAGACAAGCAATATCTGGACGTGTTCGGGTCTTCCCATTGTAACCCGATATACCTTTCACAACAATATGTTCGATACGAGCCGAAATTTCGCGAACATCTCTCAAACTTCGCCGTCGTTCGATGGACTAAGAACAAACGACACGGAAAAAATGTCCACGTTATCGCTGGATAACGCATCTCGGTCCTCCTCTACTAGCACGACGGAATCGGCAAAAACGATGCAAGTGATAAATCCAGAAAATATCGCCGAGACGATAAATCAGAAAATTGTAAACGGTAGCGAAACACAGACGCTCTCGCAAGCTTTGTATCTGATTCCAAAACAGAAACACGAACCGATAAACATTAACGAGCACAAAACGTCTACGAACGTTCAACCTTGGAAGAAAAAGACGATGCATTATTGCCCATATTGTCGCAAAAGCTTCGATCGCCCGTGGGTCTTAAAAGGTCACTTGCGTCTTCACACGGGGGAAAGACCGTTCGAGTGTCCGGTTTGTCATAAGTCTTTCGCCGATCGGTAGGTAGACGAGAACTCGATTAAAAACCTATAATCGCGTTTCAAAGATGCATTTGGATATTTCGAAACAAGTTTATACTTTGCGTCGTTGTTTCAATTTAAAAGAAAAAAGCGAGATAAATATACACACATTAACATACTGTATTTTCATTTTGATATTTTTCAGTTCGAATCTACGCGCTCATCAGAGAACCCGTAATCATCATCAGTGGCAATGGCGTTGTGGTGTGTGCTTCAAAGCTTTTTCACAAAGACGCTATCTGGAGCGTCATTGTCCGGAAGCTTGCCGCAAATATCGTATATCTCAAAAGAAAGAAATCGTTTGTCCATAAATGCAAATTAAATACAATCTCAAGACAATATTCATAGCCCTATCTTACATTTGGGATCATCTTAGGCTCATCTCAAGAGACCTCGTACAGATTGTCTCATTTACTACAGATCTATCTGAAGATGAACTGAAGACGAATCTCGAAGATAAGATCCGACTATACAAATGCCGGCTCTGACAACAGACATTTCGATTGTTCTCGTCTACATATTTCAATCGTTCTCGTAATAATCTATATATTACGCACATTTCTAATTTTTTAAATTATTGCATGTGTATATACATAAACTGTGCTCTTTTTTCGTTCATTAGAGTTTATTAATATACTATGTCGTCTTTATAAATGTGTTCTAAATGTACATCAATAAATGTTTGTAATAGCATTTGTTATCGCTATTCATTTGCAATAAATGACGAAGTTCAAGCAATAAATGACTTCCGTAGTTGCGTACTCGTTGCAAACTCGACAGTTTGAAACAGTAAATATGTGTACATCTGCGATTGGTCAAGTCGTCTTAATCCAGATTGGTCGCGCATCTTTGGAAGAAAGCGCCCTCACAACCAATTACAATTTCTGTAATGCGAGTTAGTGCAACTCACGAAGAAAAAAACACTCTATCGCTAGCGACCAATAATAATTTTGTTGTTGCAATACGAAAGAATGAAATGAAAAAAACACCGCTGATCAAGACCAATGGCGGAACAAGTTTCCAGAAATGCGCTATCGCTATTGGTCACAACGCGCCAAGACAATGGTGACAAACACGCAGCGCCAGTGGTGGTTACACGAAAGCCACACGTCGTGTGAGGGCGCGACCGGGCAACGACTTTCGCTCTCGGTTATTTCCCACTCTTCGTGGTGCGGTTCGTGCACCTAGACCGAACAAGCAATAATCGTCGCTGGCATTCGACGCAGTGCATTAGTCAGGAGTTCGAGTTACTGCAAGCTTAAACGTAAATCACGAGAACGCAGAGAAGAGAGACAGAAGCGAATTTCTTGGAGAAGTCGACCCCGCGCATCACACGCGAGAACAATTTTTTTTTTTTTCGGAGCGCCCAACGAAAACGAACGAGTGTACGCTGTGAGAGAGAAAAAAAAGAAGCGCACCGAACGGTGTCTCCGACGCGGTCGCTGGCGCTGCGTGATAGTCGACGAAATTGACATTGGGAACGGCCATTTTGGCGTATTGTTTCCCCCTGATCGAGTGCTAGAGGCACACATAACATACAACACGGCATCGACGTCCATCCGTTTTTTGAGGTAAGGAACACCGTCCGCTCGGACGCCGTTGCATACCCTCTGGTCCGTCTCTACCCCCTGCCTTCGGCCGCGTCGCTCCACGCGGCGCACGCCTGTGAGGACAAAGTCGCCGCGAAAAGTCTGTTAAGTTCCAGGCCTACCGGTTTCGTAGAGTTTTCTTTTTTTTTCTGTCGTGCTGACGCGGATTCGCGTCCTGAACGACTTTAAACCGACTCAACGGACATATTCAGAGATGAAAAACTGGTACGAACGGCATCACCATTGTGCGCGCAACGTTTCGAAATATTGGAAAACTAAAATTTACTGGCGCAACGGTACGAATTGTGTGACTGCTTTTGTCGACGGTTTGAACGTTACGTTTTTGAAATTGGCAAAACTTGTTTGCTCATATTACGGTTGAATATACTGATTGTTAATTACAAAACACATTTGCGAAATTACTGTCTCTTTGTACTTTATCTGGAAAATTCTTAGTACCTATCCAGTTTGATTATTTCATTGTTTTATTTCATTGTTATTGTTTGCATGTTTTATTATTCTGATGTGTTGTAAATTGACTTCTAAGATTTATTTATGATGCAGATAAAAAGTATTTTTCTATATTCTATATATATATATATATGGAAGCAGGAGCAAATAAATTCTCTCTTTCTTTCTCTCTCTTCATATATGTATGTATATATATATATAAAGAGATTACATATTATATACATATTTATTATTAACATTGTTTGAAAACTGACGAATCATTAACATGAATCATAAAAGATACTTTTTTTATTTTGTTTCTATATTGCAGCAGAGTTACAAAAGACAAGAAAATTATATTTTTCATATTATAGTTATCTGTTCTATCTGTAAGGTATTCATGGTTTCCTTGTGTAGATCCAAACACACAAAAACACTTAGCACATTTGAATGTATTTATAACAGCAAACACAGTATATCTATAGACATACATTGTAGGTCAATTTTGTTTGGTCTTATTCTCCTTCTGGCAGTCCTATTCAGGCATTAATACGAAAACTTATACGCGCTATTAAATATATTTAACGACTTTTTATATAATTTATATTTTATTTTAATTTCTTCAATATTTTTTGAAAAAATTTATTGTTGCATATTTATAAAAATATATAAAAGAAAATAATATGTAGATTATAATTTGTGATATATGAATTATTTATAAAATATCTTTAAAAATATATAGTGATAAAATTTTATTTTTTTCTCTTTCTTTTTATATAAGATGTGTATATATATATATAGATTATATATACAGTAGTTTATCAGATAGTAATTTTATATGTACATATATGTTGTAACATTACACTATATACATATATTTCTTTTTAGGAAAAGAAAGTATACACTATATACACTATAATAGTTCCAAAATGATGACAGAGACGCATATGAACTCTAATCACATGTTAAATTCTGGTTTATCTAATAAATCAGAAATAGACAAAATGGATGATGTGGGTTGGAAAGCCAAATTAAAAATTCCACCGAAAGATAAAAGGATCAAGACAAGTGTAAGTTTTCAGATTAATAAATTAGTATTTTTCTGACTTTGTTTTCTATTGTTCTTTTGAATATGTTTAGATTGAAACATTTATTTGTCTATTTTCTTGAATATAAACTAAAATAAAAAATTTATAAAATTACAATACACAACATTACATACAAATTTATTTTAAATTAAAATTTACTTTTAAATGAATGCTTTTTACAGGATGTTACTGACACGCGAGGTAACGAATTTGAAGAATTTTGCCTAAAGCGAGAATTATTGATGGGAATTTTTGAGAAGGGATGGGAGAAGCCATCACCGATTCAAGAAGCAAGTATTCCCATTGCACTTTCTGGTAAAGACATCTTAGCGCGAGCGAAAAATGGAACTGGTAAAACAGGAGCTTACTCTATTCCAGTGTTGGAACAGGTAACTTCGAACATGATACTTTGTCTTATTATATCACAAATATCAAGTCACTCAGATCGTCTATATATTTTCTCTTATTACACATGTAATATATTATGTTATTAAAAAAGAATATTTTACAAAAGAAGAGTTTTACTATTAAAACTTGCATTCGACATATGTAGAAACATCATTACAAACCAAAAAAACTTAAAGTTTGAAAGTCAAATTATTGTTATCAAATTATGTTATGGTATAAAATAAAAAAAAAACATTTTGTTTAAATATCATTTTGTATACATGTTTATTAATATTATATGTATGTATATTATTAGATTTCTGTTTGATTTGTATCAGGTTGACCCAAAAAAAGACGTAATCCAAGCACTGGTAATTGTACCTACAAGAGAGTTAGCGTTACAGACATCACAAATTTGTATCGAGCTTGCAAAGCATATGGATATAAAAGTGATGGTCACTACTGGTGGAACTAATTTACGCGACGATATTATGAGGATTTATCAAAAAGGTTATTATTATTTCTTTTCGCGTTATTGTTACTAAATTACTCTGTCATATTTATTTAGACTTTTTTTGAGTTTGAGTTTTATTATCTTAACAATTTGTTTGAGATATTTGTTTCACTTTTATTGATGTAGAATAAAGATATCATGTCTTGCTTGCTCTTAATGATAAATAACTCCTTCTCTCTTTTATTATATTTTGTGCTCGAGAGTCTTGCATAAAAACAAACTCGAACTGCCATTTCCTACCTACTGTTGTCATTGCAATCCCCTTGCTAAGTGACAATTACGCGGACGAATTACTATAAAATCTAGAAATAGTTACTTATAAACAATAATCTTATTTGTAAAATGTGAATTGTCTATTTAGTACAAGTGATAATAGCAACACCAGGAAGGATTCTTGATCTAATGGATAAACATGTAGCAAATATGGGTGAATGCAAAATTCTAGTTTTGGACGAAGCAGACAAACTGCTGTCACAAGACTTCAAAGGAATGTTGGATCATGTAATATCTAGGTGTGTGTGAAAGAAATATTATATTTAATACTTCGAAAACTGATTTCTTGCCATATAATATACTTGCGCAATTGTTTAAATAATTATTTGACTTATTTAACGACTCTAATTTTTTATCAATTTCAATTGCTTATTGATGGATATCTGTTTTCTAGATTGCCACCACAACGTCAGATTCTATTGTATTCAGCTACATTTCCTCTAACTGTGAAACAATTTATGGAGAAACATTTGAGAGATCCATATGAGATTAATTTAATGGAAGAATTGACTCTGAAGGGCGTAACGCAATATTACGCTTTTGTACAGGAACGACAAAAAGTTCACTGCCTTAACACGTTATTCTCCAAGGTAAGACTTATATGCAATATTTTCAATATACTTTTAATTTTAATACATTGTTGCAAACATTTTTCATTTTTATGTGTTATTTTTGTAGTTGCAAATAACGCAAAGCATAATCTTCTGCAATTCGACACAACGTGTTGAATTACTGGCTAAGAAAATAACAGACCTTGGGTATTGCTGTTATTATATACACGCGAAAATGGCGCAGGCGCACCGCAATCGCGTATTCCATGATTTCCGTGCGGGATTATGCCGAAATCTTGTAAGTTGATTGATGTGTTTGTTGATATATATTAATACTTAAAATTCAAGATTAAAAACATAATTGTTTCTTTTTTTCTTTTTTTTAGGTGAGCAGTGATCTATTTACACGTGGTATTGATGTTCAAGCTGTGAACGTCGTAATCAATTTTGACTTTCCGAAAATGGCAGAAACATATCTGCATCGAATCGGTCGTTCTGGTAGATTCGGCCACTTAGGTATAGCGATTAACCTAATCACGTACGAAGATCGTTTCAACCTACATCGTATCGAACAAGAACTTGGAACAGAAATAAAACCTATCCCAAAGGTGATAGACCCTAGTTTGTACGTAGCAAGACCAGAAGACAATAATAGTATGGAAGAGGGTAATGTGTCCAAGTAGTTTCGATACACCGTCATACATAACAAATATACAATGATAATATAAGTTTGTATACTAAGGCGTGAATGTGAATCTTTTGATTGATGTGTGATCAGAGTTGAATGTTTGTGCGAGTCAATCTTTGTACATACAAAAAATACATTTATTAAATGTACATAGCCTACGAAACTATTACAGAGTCAAGCCATCATCAAGATGCACAATATGTAAACAGATATGTGAATAACAACGTGTATAATCAATCATTGCATTTTATCATAACTGTAAATATTACACGCGCGAGTACACACAACATCGTTTTAATAGGAGATTTTTATACAACAGCTTTCATTCTTCCAGTATTTTTTTTCTTTTGTTGTCTGACGATAATAAAAAGGGCATGTTAAAGAAAGAATATACTGTCGGTCAATCTTTGCTGAGTACAACATACCGGTCCACATGTGCTCATTACTTTTCTACTGTTATGCATATGTATAAATTGCCCTTAAAACATCGATATTTAAGGTCATATATACATACAGATCGTACCCACAGATCTCAGCGCGATCTGAAAATTGGATATTAAAATATCAGTTGTAAAGTTTGATCATGGCTTGATTTTGCTAAGTGTCAAATACCGTCAAACAACTCTGAAGTTCAAGTCACTCGTTAGCGCTTTAAAAACTATCTTATCTTTTCTGTTTGTATATAATCATCTTTGTAAAAATTGTTTTTTTCTCTTTTCTTTTTCTTTTTTTTTTTTTAAGCATAATCGGAATTTCCTTTTACAGTGATTGAGAATCAGAGATTGTACAATGGACTAGTTTTATATAATTAGTTTTTATAAAGAACAGACTACAATTTAGGTTTATAGGAGCAAAAGTTCTTACAAAATAGAGAAAAGCGATACCAAAATATTTCATTGTCCGAGGCGAATTCGTCTCTGAATGAAATATTAACGGTAATTACAAAGTATGAAATGATTAAAATATATTTGGGGCTGCAGTATCAATTGTAACTGTAATTCTTTATCACAGCGATTGTAGAATAGATATACAGTAATGTGAGAACGCTGACACAAGAGGGACATTTTTTTAAGAGGAGGAAACTATGATTGTAACTGTTCAACGATTAGCCGTGTATATTTGACACGGCGCGTCCGTATGAACGGTTGTTCACTGTGAAAGTATTGGTTTTTCAAATTAAGTGGCGATGTAGCATTAAGATTTCTTAGGCGCTATTACATGGTCAAACAGTACCTCGCGCATGGTTGAAGAAGAGCGTACGCCTCTCTTTACAAAGTGGTGGAAAGAGTAGCATTTGTGTATTGAATTGTAACATTCAAGTATATTGTAGTGAGTTTTTTTTTTATTTTTTTTTTTTTTTTACATTGTCATCGTTTTCATCACGCGCGATAGTAAATGGCCGCTTGGCCGAAGGTTCGAAACTATTTGGGATTTCTGCGACTTGAATTGATAAAGTCGTGGTATAGAGATTCGTGCCTTACATCACAAATTTTTTGTCGTGCAAACATTGTGTCATATAATAAACGTTGTGTGTTTATTGTGCGACGAGCATTTTTCGTCAAAAGCAATAGATAGTGCATAAAAGAATAACTTGCTTATCTCTTTAGCAATATTTTGAGTGTTGATATCAAATGAATGTAGATAAAACTGAATTTTAAGTCGGTTTTCTTTTTTTTTTTTGTATTTTAGATTTATTGGTTATTCTGATATATATTTTTCGAATTTAAATTTCTATACGTCCTTGATAAAACTTTATATGATATATGTGTATTTGTTGAATTCAAATGATCAAATGGCGAAACTAAAGAAATAAATGAGTGGCGAAAACAAATTTGTACAGTTGGGAAAATGGTATTCGGGAAAACTGATGAATGATCTAACATTCAAATCAATGAAACTTCTTCGAACTACGTGTCGACTACTGTGCGACTCTCTTCTAAAATTCTGGCAGATAAATCTATCTTACGCAAGCGAGAAAGTACCGTTTGTTAAAAGATAACAAAAAATAAAAAAATAAAACAGGATTGTCTCCGTCGATCCGTCAGAACGTTATTTTTCGCTTGGTTCAAGATAACAAAAGAAAGTAATCTGCCAAACGGTGGTGCCATGTAAAATACATATTTTGAAAAACCAGCGAACATTGGAAGACTAATTTACATCTGGTTCCTCCTCTGCGAAATGCGTGTCGGTCGTTATAATACTGTATATTTTATATTGTATATATACTTACAGTATACATATGTATACATGTGTTTTTTTTATACTGCAGCGCCGAATATATTGGCGAAATATAGCATGCAAGCAAGATTCGTAATGAATTGTCTGAAGAATTACAACTATTTCGATGTAAACGAAACTTTCTAGATACGAAAAGTATTACTATTTGGTTTATTTTTCCTCATTTCGGGGGAAAAACGTTCAGGACGTTTTGTTCGTGTAGTAAAGGGCCAAACCAGTTAGACGGGCGTGCATCAAACGGGTACAGATTATGGACAGTATACCTAGCTGTGAAATCCTGTGATGCACAAATTTAAAGTAAAGAATCAATTGGGAATCAATTCGTTCGAAGGGGTTTTTGAACGGGTACACAAAACAGCATTTCCAAAACAAAAAAAGGGGGGAATCATTTATAAAAAAAATTGGCAGCGATTTCTCACAGAAATTTTTATTATTCGCTGCAAGTCGAGTATTCTATGTTGTGATTTACATTTATGCCTGCACTTTGGATTTTCTTCCTGCCAATAAGTTTATCTCGAACGCGCGATCTTATTGATCAAATAATTTGTCGCCCACTACATCTCAATTTGATCGATCAGAATCGCATATCTATACCTCATAGTCTAATATTACGGTCTCCCATTCATTTTATATTATCTACTTAATGTAATGCGAACGTAAATAATATGGTTCCATGTGGTAACGATTATTGCTACAAAAATCCGGCCTTATTCTGTTAGCTTCTATCGTTATTGCGCCTACGACGATTTTTCGAAAATTCCGATTTTTGCGATCTTGTGTAGGCGAGTTTCTGTCCAAGAAGAAATTATTTGGCTGCGCTTTTTTAATGCGCTATAATCGGAATCACTGATTTATTTTATGAGGTCTATTTCGCGAAACATATTTGTTCGACTTTTGAAAGAGTCAGTTAAAATAGTGATATATATTTATCGCTACACCTAACATACATGTGGAAAAAGTGAGCGAATGATTTAATGCGATGCTAGTCAAAATTGTTTCGAACTTTATATTTGTTTCATTTTTAACTAAGTTATTTAATATTACGTTTTCAAGTTTATATAAATTTCTTTCATTATATTTATATAAGTGATTGATATTTTTAAAACTTTGAACCGTAAGAAAACTGAAATAAAACAACATCAATTGCAGCAAACCGCAAAGTAATATATCTTATAAGGGCGTTGCAATTACTCACGCACACGAAAGGTACAAATAAATGTCGGGTTTTACTTGACTCTTTCTAAAGAATGATGTTTTTTGCGAAATGGATGTGTGAACTTAGAAAAAAGTGGGCTTAAAAAATAAAAAAATAAAAAAAAAAAAATTGAATAGTAGCAATGTTACGTGAACAGACACTGACAAATGTGATGACTTTCTAATCTTTACTTCATGCAGCTGTGTGAGTGACATTACAATTTTGCATATTACAAAAATTAGAGATGGGTAACGAAATTCCTGTTTTTTTTGTTTCAAAGCTTCTGGAATGTACGTTAATGAATAACTTCTGCAGTTGCAAATTTGCCAAAGTAAAGAGGCTTTTTTTTTTCTTACTTTGGTACATTTGACCACGTTTTTCACATCTGTTCACGAAACATATGTTCAAGTACGGTTCATGTAATCTGATTTGCGGATGCAACAAGAACTGTTCTTGAGCGAATGTAATTCGTACGACGTAGAAATACGGTTTCAGGAGTAATGTGTTTTAACATCCGGTTATGTGCGAATAAAATGACGAAGAGAATAACGCTCCCTACGATCATCCGGGAGATTGAATTTATTTGTCTTACGATTTAAATCGTAAGTTCGGAACATCCGGCGTGCGAGCTCTCTAAACAGAACATCCGTATAGATCTCGTCGCACTGTCGTTTAAATTACTCCCATTGGTTGAATCCAATGGCGGCGAGCTGCGTGCAAAGCACATTCCCAGCAACGAATCGAGAATCGATCGCATCAACAATTTAATCCATGCAGACCACATAGTCTTTCCGCGTTCGAATGACATACGCAGCTCGATTATAATAAATAATATTGGAATTAGATCTCCAATATTTGAAAAAAAGACCATAAAAAAAGAAAAAGTAAAAAAAGAAAAAGTAAAAAAAAAAAAACAAAAAAAAACTCACGAAGATTAAGTTATGATTGGTTTAAAAGAAGGAAAACAAGATCAGTTTAACGAAAGTAAAACAAATGTCAGTTTATCGACACAACTTCACCATTTTTGTTAAAAAATTTAATATCTCATACATTTTGTGTATCATATTGCGGAACCACTTATCACGCTACTGCATATCCGATTCAAACACTGTAATGTGATATACATTTGTTACTATTATTACTGTCGCTATAATTAACGAGAACGAAGATTTTCGACTTGATATAAAACAGACCTCAATTTATTTTGTGACGTTGAAATTTTGGAGTTTCGGTTGCTTGTAAATACAAGTTACGTAACATTGCAAACTCTCTTTGCGTCTTAAGTTATGAAACTAACTTTTTGTGTGCGTTTGTGTTTTATAGCAGAAAATAATCGAGGCGTATAAAGGCGAGAAATAATAAAAAGAATAAATAAATAATTGATAAGAAACAGACGTATCTCACACGAATAATGACAATTCTTAATGTATCTTAAAAAATTTATGTGTACAAAACTTTGTATGCAAAACAAAAAAAAAACAATTGCAATGGAAAATAGTTTCGCAATGTTACGGAACTTTTATGTTTATTTACAAATAACTCGCGACTCACGCGTAATTGCGCGCAGATGGAATACTATGTATTTCTGATTTTTATGTGCATTTGTCTAGACAATTTATTCCCGTTATATGTTACCATTGCGGAAATACTCTGTGAGCGGTATCCGTGATTGTGTGCTTTCTTGTGTTCCAATACGATATATAATTATTGTTTTTCTTTTTCTAAATTGTGAAGATGGGTTTGCGCGTACTAACTATACAAACACTATTTTTTAGTTTCTATTCTGTTTAGCTCAAACCCAATCTAAATAAAATTATATGTGTCAATTTTGTTTCTTGAAGGAACTGAACAGTACAACTGCGCCCCTTAATAAAAATTTCTGGTTCATTATATTCTAAAACGACACAAATGTATATTTGTTACGTCACACACACACACACACACACACACACACACACACACACGCCATCCTAAATTGCTCAATATTTTACTCTTTATTCGGTTTAGATAAAACAGAGTGAATTGAACAATGAGTCAAGGAGAACGTTTTCGATTTACTTCAAATCATGTTTTGAAATTTTTATCGTTTTACAAATTATTGATGAATTTATAATACGTGTGCCACAGTAGACAACAAAAGAAAACAATTGCGCTCCGCGAAAAAATTAACTCGCCACTTTTACAAAGCTCTCGCCGAGGCCTACTTGCTCTTTATTCGTATTTCGAAACATTCGCGATCATTTTATTTTATTGTTATAGTATCCCATATATTTTGTAAGCATATCCGGGGATTATTGCAGCTTAATGTAACGTGAAAGTGGATTACGATATGAAGTGCGACGTTACACTGAGACATCGAGATAGTTTACCCGTTCGTACGGCTTCATTTATTACGACGAGATAATGTGCGTTCGGTTTTTAAATTGCGTTCAACACAGAGTAATTGACCTCGGGTGCAAAATAGATAAATGTTTCATCTCAAATAAAAATAATTAAATAGTATTATTTTCATGTTTGTTATCCGATATATGGCGTATTATAATTTAAACGAAAAATGATCACACAACGATATTGGAGTATCGTATAGGGAAAGTTGATTATCGCAATATTATCAATATTTTGTGTATGTGTGCGTATGTACAGTTATATAGCAGCAGTAAATCAAACGTATCAAATAAGAGACTCGTGAATGGAAATATTGTGCGCTCCGAAAATTAGTTTGAAAAATATTACATACATGTAAACACTGTTTAAAAAATTTCAGAAAATTGATAACGGAAGTGCATTTTCCATTCACAAGCTTTTGGCGTGGAAGTAAGAAATACATGGATGTGAAAAATACTCAATATCTCGAAAATGAAATTTGATACTTCAATATCGTCGAAATACACACACACATACATATATTCGATTGTATCTACTAGTTCCGTAAGCCTCTCTAGCGTCTTGCGATCCCCCGGATCTTACAATGGAAGAAGATCTGTGGAGGGCAGAGATTTCGCAGAGACAAGCCGGATGAGGTTTAAGAGAGAGAGGGAGGGAATGAGTGAGAAAGAGAAGAAGAGAGCATAAGAATTATGCTGTCAGACCCTTGGCGCGATATAAACGTCGGGCCGCTATTGATTTTAAGTAGTCGCTTAAATAGCGTCGTTCGGCCGTGCCACACCACCGCGGCATCGTCGGATGCATCGCGCACAAAGACGCGCGTTATCGACTCTCTCTCTTATCTCTCTCCCTCCGTAGCGCCTGTGCGAATCCACCTTCATCAAGTGTAACATCAATAGAGAGAAGCAAAAGCTCGCATTCTCACATAATATCGTTACGTTCCGCTTTATCCTATCTTTCTCTCATTTTTTATTTATTTTTCTCTCATCGTCTTTGTTTCTCGTAGGAAAGAAGAAACTTCATCAATAATTCATAATGATATGAAAGAATGAGACAAATTTAAATTTGTGTAAGGTTAATAATCTTTATGAGAAATCGTCAAAAGTGTCCCACTTTTAGCGATTTTTCACAAATAGAACATTTTTGAGAGGTGTGATATTATTAATTTGAGATTTTTTTTACAGGTCTCCTTAGAATTTAAATTTGTGTTTCCTGTACTCTGCAATCAAAATTGCAGGAAAATTTCAATTTCAAAATACACTTAATTTGCTCAACAATTGTTTTCTTTAAATTGACATGTAACTACGTTAATATTACCGATGTATTGCGTATTAAAATCGTTTCTTCTTTGTTAATCTTTGTAAATCAGAAAAATCTATCTTCGCACGCATTCGTCATCCGATTACATCCTGACCGGCGATTCAAATTTGTTTTTACGTCAATTTGCGTCACTGTTTTTAAAAACAAACCAAGTAACGGTCGCGATTCGATTAATTTTCATAAAGCACTAAATGAAACGGCAAAAGAAAAGCGCAACTTTACCAACCCTCTTCCGGACCAATTCCGTAAGATTTATTTTCTCGTCACTTTGAATTGTCCCTCCTCTTTTTCTCTCTGTTTCATGAGATGAAGGGAGAGAGAGAGAGAGAGAAACACAGCGTCGCAATTTTGCCGACAACGGACGGGCAGATATCGATTCGGACGGCCAATTAGGTCTAAGAGGTCCTTCAGGGAGAATTTGTACACGACTACGAGTCACTCTTCCACCTCGTCCACTACCGCCAACGTGTCATTCTTCTCACTGCGTAGCCAAATCCAAAGTTTCTCATTTCTCTTCTCATTTCAGTCTCTCTTTCCCCTCTCTCTCTTTATCTCACTCGTTCGCTCTCGTCTCGGGCGAATCCCATCTTTCTCGAGTCGTGGTTCTCATTTTCTGAATTATTTTTCCGCGAGTCGTTTGCAGAATCGGGAACCTTCCCCCCTCCCCCCCCCGGTGATGAGTAGAAAAGAGCAAAGGGAGAGAAAGGAAAAGAAAGAGAAAGAAACATTCGTACGGTCGAGGGAGCCCGTATGCCACATACATTCCCTTCTCTTGGCTCGAATATATAGACGACGACAATGCGACGATAGCAACGGAGAAGGATACAAGAATGTCGGAGGGGAAAGGAAGAAGACGGCGGAATAAAGGAACAAAAAGTACTCCGACCTGTATTCTCTCTCTCGCCTCTATCCACTGCCACGTTTAGCGCTAAGTGTGGCCGTTGGAGTGTGAGCTTTAGAGAAGCGATCCTTGTGACGTTTGTTAACTCGGGAAGGAAGAAAGGGGAGTTATACGTTACCCCTGAGTCGAGAGATACGAAAGAATAGGGTGTTTTCAATTATGGTAAATGTTGTTGAATAAAATATCTATCTTTGTCGCGCTTTCCCTGTTATAAATCTATCACCGAAAATACTCTATTCTCCGAGCTTTAAGGCGTGTGTACAAACCCCTATTTTCCCCTTAACCGCAGATGTGTTTTTCTAAACACCGATTCTCGAAAGAAAAACGATCGAAGCAGTATTTTGATCGACGTTCAAGGAATCGCGGTTTGTTTTGTTGTTTGTATGTACGATATGAGGAATCAGATATAAGTACGCGTTCGATGTTTAATATGCGATCGGGAGTGTGTGTATGCGCGCGCGGGAGGGATCTTCGAAGGTCCGGAATCGCTCGTCTCGAGGACGGAATTCTACAGTGGAATTCCGTGATTCCGTATAACCGATAGTCGCAGTCTCGGGACTGACGACGGGAGCGCTGAGCTCCAGAGAATCGTCGACCCTTCGCAAATCCTCCCCCTTCCGTAATCTGGCGGTGCATTTAACCACTTTGCGAAATAGCCGTATATCTCTCCGCTGTGACGTAGCATTCGATATGTGGAGAGTGCGGGATTCGGCGGCAAGATCGGCAGAGAGTCCGGCGGAGCGAGGGGAGAATAGGAATTGAAGTTTCCAAGGATAAAGAGACGCGCGAAACGCCGAGGCGTTCTCGCTATGGGAACGAGGGGGGTTGGAGGAGCGGCGGAGTGGCGAGTATAGCGACGATATGCGCGCACTCTTTCTCCCCGTTTAGGGGTGGAAGATATCTTCCCGCGTTCAGGGTGGGGTTGCCCGACCATCGGTAGGGGATGGAAACTCTCTCGATTCGACTCGCCGTGTAGGGCGCGCAAGCCGACGACCACCGCCGTCGGAGGGTTGGAAGTGGGGGATTTGTTACTAGAGAGAGAGTAGCCGTAGCTAGAAGAGAGAGCAAAAGCGAGTGGGTAACGCGAGAGAAGGAGGGTTGGACGGTAGAGAACGTACGCGCGCGTTGCGGGGTTGCAAGGGGTGCTGTGTAGACTCGAATCACGGTGATCTTGTGTGTGTGCGTTTGTGTATGTGTATGTACATTCTGATGTACCGGGTGTCATAGAAAAATTAGACAAATTATAATGGTAGATATCATTACTTGTTAAATTTTCGAATTTATCATAAAGTTTTGATACAAACGTTATTTATTTTTAGTAAATTATTTTTAAATTCTTTTGTGCAGATTTGAAATTATATACAGATGTTTAAATGTCACATCAGATTTTTAATAGGTAAGCAAGATCGATAAAACTTCTCACGTTAAATAATTCGGAATTTATTTTTGATATTTAGATGAAACATTTGTCTCGATGTTCTGTGCTGTTTGTCATTGTACGCGGGTGGTTTCGGCCACCCAGTAAGCGAGAGCGGAAGAAGGGTGCGCCCTACTTCGCGTCGGCGTTTTCCCTCCCGAGCGATCCAGCATGTGCAGCGGGCACGCGGGGGTGCGAAAGTAGGAACGCAGGGGTGGCCAGCGGGGGGTTACATACGTACATACGGACGGATGGATGGACGGAGAGAGGACGACACGAGATGAAGATACGAAGAGAGGAGATAGGGGGTCTCTCCGTTTCGCTGCCGGGCGTTTCGCAGTCTCGAATTTCAACAACGACGACGCCAAGCGTCGCTGGCGTCGCCGGTTTCGGCCGCTTTTTTCCCGCGAGCGAGGGAACGCGCGCGCGCGCGCGTAAGCAATAGATAGAAGCGTATAGAGAGAAAGCCGGGGGTGTAGAGAGGGTGAGAAAGATAGGAAGAGAGAAAGAGAGAGAGAGAGAGAACAAGCGAGGGCAGTCTACGGGGAAGACCCTCGCGTACGTTGGCCCCCGCGCAACGAGATCAACGTTACGCTCGGTAGCACGACGGAGCACCTCGTGAGAATTCGGGGTGTCAGGGGTGCCGCCGCGTAGTAGCGGCGGTGGTCGGTGGATGTGAGAGAGCGGTGGCGGTGGTGGCCCGGTGGTAGCGCGGTGGTGGTGCTGCTGCTGCTAGTAGTAGTGGTGCGTTACAGTCGATACGGCGTGGCGGAGGCGTCGAGGAGCTTCTCGTCGGGAACGACGCGAGTGCACGTTGGTGGATGCCGTAGGTTTACGTAAGAACGACGACGGCCTGTTCGACTTCTCAGTGATGACGTCGTGTGTCGCTGATCGCGTGTGCGCACGTATGACGCCGCCACTGGATACTCGACGAGGTGACTGATCGAAAATCTGAGGGAACGTCTTCGGCGCCGTTCGCGCTCGCTGAACGGAACGTGCTCGCGCGAGCAAAATAAGTAGTACGCGATTTACGTACTTAGTCACAAGATAAGTACTGAAGAAGAACTGACGAATGGACGGGACGGGTCCGTTCCAGCCTCGATTTCTCTCGTGGTTCGCCTCGATGCGCAAGAAGGACCCCTGAAAGTGGTGGATTTGTATAAACTTGGAGCGTTAGGGGAGTATGTGAAAGTAGCATCTGTCAGCGTGAACAGAATTGATTGTGTGAAAACACAGAAACATTATAGAGTGAAAGTTGAAAACGAGAAAATTCAACGCCGAAGAAAAAGAGATACAAGTACGACGAAGAGACGCAGAAAGAAGGAGGATGGGCGGAAGATCGGTCCCGAGAGGCTTCTCCGCGCGAGCGAAGACGCTTCTCGGCTGTTGTTGAGGCGACACGCGCGCGAGTGTCGTCGAAAAAGACAGGTGTCGCGACGGTGAAGAAGAGGAGTCGAGGAATCCCGTGACTTCTCACGGGAAGCGCCGAAGATTCGCTACAACAACAACAACAACAACAACAACGACAACGACGAAGAGGATCCGTCATGGGGTTGTCAATGTTTCTGTTGTACGCGATGACGGTGCTCGGCGTGGCAGCGAGCGGCGACAAGTGCGCCGACGAGTGCTCGTGCAAGTGGAAGGGCGGCAAGCAAACGGTGGAATGCATAAATCGCTCCCTGACCAGCATACCGGAATGGATCGATCCGGCGACCCAGGTGCTGGACACGAGCCGCAACGACATCCGTCACCTGCCTAGCAAGATCTTCGTACGCGTGCGGCTGACAAATCTGCAGCGTCTCTATCTGCGTGAGTGCCGTATCGACCGGATCGACAGCGACGCACTGGCCGGTCTGACGAATCTTGTGGAGCTCGATCTTAGCAGCAATCTGCTGACCGCGGTGCCGAGCTCGAGCTTCACCAACACGCCGTTTTTGCGCGAGCTTCTGCTTAATCACAATCCACTCGTGCGGATACGCTCGCACGCGTTCGAGAGCACGCCGAATCTCGTCAAGCTCGATCTGTCGCACACGCAGCTGGTGGAGATCGAGCCCAAGGGTTTTCGCGGTCTCGAGCTGCTCGAGAGCCTGAAGCTCAACAACAACAAACTGACGATACTGCATCCGGGCACTTTCGAGCCTCTTAACAAGCTCACCAGCATCGACCTGCACGAGAACCCGTGGATCTGCGACTGTCACCTGCGCGAGATGAAGATGTGGCTGGTGAAGCATAACCTGCCGACCCTCGTGGCGCCCGTTTGCCACGGCCCCGAGCAGCTGCTCAATCGTGCCTTCACCGATCTCGGCATCGACGACTTCGCCTGCCGACCGGTACTGCTGATCCCTACTCGCTACGCCGAGGCGACCATCGGGGAGAACGCGAGCATTGTGTGTCGCGTGAGCGCGATACCGCCTGCGAAGGTCAAGTGGTACTGGAACGGTCGGTTGTTGACAAATCACTCCTCTTTCAGCAGCTATCAGAAAATTCTAATCTTCGAAGAGGGTCAGTTTCGCAAAAGAAGTACCTTGATCCTCACCAACGCCCAGGAAGCGGACTCGAGTGAATTTTACTGCGTCGCGGAGAATCGCGCAGGCAGTGTCGAAGCTAACTTTACCCTGCATGTGTCCCTGAGGACCGCTGGCATGTCGACTCTGGGATCGGGTCAGATCGCTGGCATCTCGGCCGCGCTGGTTATCATCCTTTTCATTTTGCTCATCATTCTGGTTTTGTTTATCCGTCTGCGAAGGATACCGCTCAAGGACGTCAAGTCATCGACACCGATGGAGGCGACGTCCGGCGACGGTACCGGTAGCGGCGCCGGTACCGACAATCCGCCGTCCGCGACCTCGACCACCCGCAGGAAACACGAAGAGATCGAAACGACGTCGTTCGCGCTCGAGTCGAAACCGCCCGCCTCGCTGCATCTGAGCTACGTGCAGAGACCGCAGGCGTCCGTGATGCAGGAGACCGAGTACAGCACCATCAGCCGTTTCGACGATCAGAATCAGCCAGTGGTGGCGATGCCGAGCGCCGGCTGTTTCTCGTCGACGACGTCTTTGATGCCGATCGAGAATCCGGATCTCATCAGGGACACTCGTCGCGGTTCCGCCGAGGACATCACGCCTTACGGCGTCGCCGATTACGGCCGCGTCGAAACGATGGACGACGCCAGCAAGATGCTGTACACCAGCTGTTTGTGGGAGAACACCCGGGAGGCGGCCACCACGTGCGGCAGAACGACGACGTCCGCCGTTACGGTGAGCGCGTATCCTTCGAAGGAGCAGCTCGCCGTGGTGGCGCCGGTCGTCGAGCAGTTCCCGCCTGGCGCGAAGCAGATGCGAGTCTGGCAGAGATCCGGCGTCCCGGTGCTGCCGCCGGTTTCGGCGCTGAAACGTGTCCTGGGTTCCACGCGCAGCTCGCCCGACGAGGGCTATCAGGAGGGCACCGGTACCGACGTCTAGGTACCGCTGCTTCATTACTGCGACGCCCGGCACCGTTACCTGGAGCTGCGTAGGAGGCATCAGGAGGACGACACCGACTGCTAAAAGAAAAGAAAATTAGAAGAGTCGTCCTCGCAAGTGCCGGACGGGCGGTAGTGAAACGAGAAAGGAGCAAGGCGATTTTCGCCTTGACTCGTGGTAAACGGACGGACCTCACTTTTGTGCATGAGTGAGACGCACGTCGGGTGTGACAATGACCGACGACAACGCGCCATTATCGTGTGCGAGAAGAGGGACACAGACATTATCTTGGATAGCCGATGGACGAGAGAGCGTATGCCCGAAGAGGCTCACGATCGTGTTCCGCGTTATATACAGTGATCGAAGGTACGGTATTATCTGACGGTATTATCCGGTATCATCTCTAACTAGATACCGTCCAGGTATCAACAACCACGCGCGGTTACTACCCTGCTATCAGGAAGGTATGGTGCGATTACACGGTGCCATAGACGAGAGGGAGGTGGAAGCAACACACACACACACACACACACACACCCGCTAAAGATTGCCATGTAACTGTATTAAGTATACCGCGGAATCGAATCGGCTAGGCGTGTATATGGCATTAGTCGAAAGGGTCGATGAACGGGGAGCGTAGATTGTTATTATTACAATACAAGTGCGTCAAGTTGACCTCTTCTGTTTTTCTGATAAGAGGCTGATTTATATCGTCGTATCGATGTATCGCGTTACGATTCGTTTCGAACAAAAGTCGTGATCGCGCATACACACGGCTTGACTGTGTGTGTATGTGTGTGTGTGTGTGTGTGTGTGTACGTGTGTATGTGCGCGCGCGTGTATATGTGTTTAGGGTCATCGCGTGCGATTAACACGACCTTCGAGCCGCGCGCGTAGGCGACACGGCGAAAACAACAACCGACCCCCCAGCCTCTCTCTCTCGAAAAGAGACCACCCTCCGCCCCCCCGTTCACGCTCGCCGCGGACAAACACCTATTAACAAGCGTCGTTTAGTGGTGGTGCGACAGACTCTTCGAGGCGGTCGACCCATCGTGCACGGCAATTAACGACATCGTTAAGAGATATCCTGTGTGCGGTACGTGTGGTGCAGCTGGCGGACACACTCGGCTCCGTTTCTTATCCGGATCGTGTGTCACGAGATTTTTTTTTTTTTTTTTTTTTAAAGAAATATATTCTCTCGTCCGACGTAAAAATATTGTATATGGTTTCGATTCGGAGTAGTTAGTCATTTATGTGGACGAAGTCTGTTTATAATAGAAAGATACACATGTAGCGAGAGATGAAAATTCAAATCCATAAAGATTAATCGTGTAAAATCTCTCGAAAAAAATCGCAGATCTCTAAATTAAACAATTACAATTTGTCTCCCCGTTCAACGAATATGACTGACACGGTAACACGTTTCTGTTCGCTCTGTGTGTGTGTGTGTGTGTGTGTGTGTGTGTGTGTGTGTGTGTCTGTGTGTGTGTGTGTGTGTGTGTGTGTGACCTTTCCCTACGAAACACTATCTGTACAAGGCAACAATTAGAGAGGATTGGTCGGTCGTCGCTGGACGGCACGGAATGCAAACAGGATGTGCATACACGCGCGTCCGTGCACCGAGTCAGGAGGCGAGGAAGTGGTGACGATACGCGGGCTACGCCGGCCACGTCATTGTCTCGGCGGTCGTGCGGCGGCACAATATCGACGGGTAAATATTACAATTTGTATAAGAGGCGTAAGAGCCAAAAGTCAGAACGGGTGACGTTGAGGTCACGTCCGAAAATGCGTTTTTAGTTTGAGAATCTTGTTTTAAGACGACGAAGACGACGGAGAAGCACCGAAGACTGCAATGCATGTTCCGATGACAGGGGATGACGCGTAGAGTTTAATTGTTAGGATGCGAATTGAACGACGCGCTTATCAGCTACAAAGTATTTCTCGCGGATTTTTTCTAGTCAATTCGGTAAAAAAAAAAAAGAAAAAAAAGAAAGAGAGAAATAAAAAAGGCGATCACACGACGAATTATTTACTCGGCGAATACATAACGGGGAAACTCGCGCTGGCAAAATGGCGTGCGCGTTTCTCTCGAAGAATCGGAAGAGGAACGCGAGAATGGATGTGGTAGTCTCGCTCAATCAGCGACGTGATATATCCCACGATGCCTCGGTCGACAAACTCTCACGATTACGGACCCGAGCCTATATTGTTGCTTGGAGTGGTCGGTCCGAGTGGCTCTCGTGTCCGAGACGAAGCTCCGCGAGAGAACGATCGAACGAGGAGATATGTCGGGCGGATCCATACTCACACCGACGGCACGTTCTCTGATTTGATCCCGATTGGCTTTCCGACGGATAACACTACTTTTCTTTTTCCGTTCCGAACCTTTTTTTTTCCTCTCCTCAAAATCAAAGTTTCGCTCTACGCGCTTTTGGTATAAATTAATTTTTTCTCGTTACGCACGAGAATTGTTTCGTAATTTAATCTCGAATTTAATAACCGTATTATTATTACTATTATTATTACTGATCAATTAACGTTAATTTATTTAATCAATATTTATCAGCGACACGAAAGTATTTATCAATGTATCACATCAAACTCGTCGAATAGAAATTAATATATTTCGAATATATATATATTATGAAGTTTTAATATATATAATATTAATATTGACGCGCAAAAACAAATATAATAAAACCTGAAATGTTTCAACTTGAAATTTGTAATACGTTACAATTGATAATTCGGAATATAAAATATGTACACACAAACCTGTCTCCGATTGTGTTGTCTTGTTTTTGCCGCGACGCCATTAGGATTTAATTACATAAGACTGTGCAATAAGCCTGTAAACCAATCGTGAGTGAATATATGCTACTGCTCAATCACTAAAGCTGGATTTCGCGATTGATTGGCTGGCTTATGTCTAGCGTCGGCGTCTTATGTAAGTGAGGCTCTGTCGACCACGCATTCGACGGCGTACCATCAGGTCGGATTACCGCGCTTCAGCAGGGATAGCTTTACGATGTTAAGAAGTTAGTTTAGGACATCTGATCAAATTACCCGTAAGCCACGTGTTCACGAACAATCTATAAAATTTATTGCCGTGTGCGGTGCAAATCTCAGAGAAAAAAATATACACACACACACACACACATTCCTACGCGCGAAAATTTCCTCAATTTATTTCGTTTTTGCGGTAGAAATACGGTTTGAATACTTTTGAATTTAATATACCTTTTCTCGGAAAAAAGAAAAGTAATTAACTTCTCTCATTTATTTTCAAGAAAAGTGTCTTACGTCACGTCGGCGGTAACGAATTTGATTAAAGTTACGGACCATTTTCTCAGACACCAATTTGTCCTGGAGGCTACTTTTTTTTTCGTCTTATATCCCTGCGGGGAAAACGAGGTAACCCGATCTGAGAAGCGATAAGTCATCAAAAAACGCCAGTCGCGAGTTTCGAGTCGTTCGATCGCTATCTAAAGTGTGTCGACGTGCGTTCATTTTGTATGCCGTATACATAAGCATGTATCCGTGTGTATGTGTGTATATGTATGCGCGTTTTACATATACGTGCGTGTATGTATTGTGTATGTATTCCGTGTCGTGCGTTTTTCGTTTGTTCCGAAAAAGTGGTCGAGATAGTGCGCGCACGCGCGCGCGATTCCGCGTTTTTCGTTTATCACCGATTGTTCTGTAGCGTATCTCGCGAAACGGCCCCGGTTTTCTCTGCTCAATGATCCCAAAACCGTATCCTATCATATCGAAAAAAACAGTGTTCCAAAAATAGCGTCGCGAACACGCTCTCCGGAACGATATGTCACATAGCATATATATATATATCTTTATTATATATATATATAATATACACATACACACAGGGTGAACTTATATATTCGAAGGACGCGTTTTGCGTTTGATTCTTTACACTCTCGGAAGGAATGACAAGTGCGTGACAAGTAAATAACGCTGATTATGCAGCGCCGTGACACCGGTATTGAATATTCCGAGAGAGAGAGAGAGAGAGAGAGAGCGAGCGCGCGACGAACACAATTGCAGGAATTTTCTTATCTGACAATTTCTATTTCGCTGCCCCGTAATTAAAAGTCGCGGTAATTAATCGCTCTCTAAGTGACGGAAAAAAGTTCGTAGAGGATGTAAAGCTCGCAACAACAGTTGCTTTGAAACGAATTGGCCGCTACCATTCTCCTCCCGTACGGATGTTAATTGCATGTTCAACGAGAAAGCGACGTTTGCAAAAGTAACGCGCCGCATTTTTAGCATTTTCGATATAATTAATAGAGTTTCAGAGTTTTTTCCTTCACGTTTCTCCACGTCATTCGTGGGTTCCATTGTACGAAAATGGGCGAAAACCTTTTTTCGAAGGCGAAGCCTCTTTCATTTCGTTCATTCATTAATTGAAAACCTTTTTGTTTATTTCTTTTTTTTGTTTTAAATTCAAATAGAATTAATTTGAGGTGTTGTATTTTTATATACAGATAGAAAAATTCGCGCTCTCGACTACGTCGGCAACATTTTCAAAAATATCGCACTTTCGAAAAGAACTTATAAAATCCACGTTTTATCCACGTTTTTTGTTTCACGAAAGATTTTACTCGCTCGTGCGCGTTAATTGCTATCGTATCTTATCGAACGAAAAAACATTACGAATAATCGGTTTTTGTTTATGCCTTGTGTTTTGTTTTTTTTTTTTTCAGTTTTCTTCGGAGATTTTGTTTTTCCGTAACAATTTTGATAAAAAGAAAACAAAAACAAAAAAACGCTGTTATTCTATCTATCATTCGCGATTTCTCACGTTAATCTATGCGAGCTCGTTTCGAGGAAAAAAATTTGTTTTGAAACTTGTACGTTTTGCCTCGTTTGTACGCGACGCTTGCAGCAATATCGGGCACGGTTCGCAAATTTCTTCGCCTCTCGCAAACATCGTTGCGCGTTGTTGTCGAACTCGTGGGAAGGGTCGTTTATTCCGAAGCGCGAAATTGCGATAAAACGCGGACAAACGGCGAACTAACGGAATATGTCGCATTTTTTTTTTTTTTTTTCTAATTTTATCTACTTGTTCGTGAAGCGTGTTTCCAGACGCGTTCTTGCGCGTACCGGCATGTCGATTGCTCAAAGGTAGTCCGAGAGAGTAGTCAACTGTTGCGTGCAAGTAAACGCGCACAGAGCCCGAGTCTTTATATCTGATTTCCATAAGGTTTTTTTTATATAGCTCTCGATCGACGTGGCACACAACTGCCGCTGCCGCCGCCGTTCATGCCGGTTCAATATACAGATAGCACTCGTTGTCTATATGTAGCGACTGTAAGGTCTCGTGAAAGTCTGTGCGAACTCAATACGAGAGAACTCGTGCTATCGATCGAAGAAATGCGACATTGATTGCGATTACGCCAAAATAATACGAATTTTTGAGAGGTGTTGATCGCATAAAAAAAAAAAAAAAAAAATTACACAGCGTTCAAGGCGACACAAATTTTTCATCCTATAACCGCTTATCGTATTACCGTGAAAATACGTGTTTACGAAAGTGGAATATTACAGAAGAGATCGATATTCCACGGTATATAGTAGGTATATTTTCGCGCGGGGGAGTGGCAAATATCTTGAAGTTTCGTATTTCTCGTCAAAATTGTACTTGTCAAGATCCCTCTCGATAGCGCGAGTCCCCCAGGTTGATTTCCCTGAGTGATCCTCGCCGGTTGTTCACTTAAAAAAGTTTTACACCCCGAGAATGACTCAATAATAAAACTTATACACACACACACACACTCGGACTAACGTTATGTTTTTTTAGATTCCACTTATCGCGACTTCGGTTTTCACTTTCCTGAATTATTGAAGTACGATGCAGGAGCGACGGTAAAACTTTCGGTTTCGTTTTCCTACTTTCGAAAAACGGATTGTATGTATTTAATTATCGACACACAGCGTTACGATATATACATATATGCATATATTGCGTGAAACGGAACTTTCGTCGTGTACACGAACGCTCTTGTGCCGCTATACCGGTATAATGATTATATTTGCTAATGAGTAGGAGAGAAGAAGAGAGAAAGAGAGAGAGAGAGAGAGAGAAAACATCGAATGATTTATTTAAATTACGTTAAATATTTCCACGCGTTATTTTGCGCACGATATTAAATTTACGTTAAAGTTTCATTGTTGTATGTTTTCTATACATCCATCGATTAATTCAATATTATAATCGCGATGATTCGAGATGCAATAAATTAGAATATGTTTACTTGTCAATAAAAAATGAGCAACATACATTGTATATATACAGAGCCGGAGAGAGAGAGAAAAAGAGTTTGATTTTTAAAAATAAATTTCCATTTAAAGTATATAACTCGAGAACACGAAAGATTTTGTTTTTTTATTCGTCGCGAGAGAGAGAGAGAGAGAGAAAAATCATGATATGGTTTATAAGAGAAAAATATTTTTAAATTTTTAAACACACGTGACACACTTTTCTTTCCCTTTTTTCATATTCTCTTTTTTTTACGTTCACATCTAACGGAAAGACATCGCTCGTTCTAGTTCCAGATTATTGATAATGCGGCTATATATGCGTCTGCATATTTTCACGGTAAAAATATATATTTGAAACACTGCCGAAAAAAAGGATGTGAGGGTTGAGCGTAAACAACCCTGTGCACATATTTTCTCACTTCTTAAGGTAATTTCGCGCGCCGGGAAAGAGAGAGAGAGAGAGAGAGAGAGAGAGAGAGAGAGAGAGGAGCTCGTTTCCTTCGCCTCCTGGCGTGAAAATATGCTTTTGCGACCGCAGCGCGTTCGACGCGGCGCGTCGGGTTTTCACCGAGTAGCTCGCCTCGAATTTTCGTACCTTTGGAACCTCACCAAACACGTATTAACATAAATGTTATACGGTGGCGGATTTAGAGCATTTTTTAGGCTCAATATATATACGAAGCATAGTTCCGAGTCTAGTCCCGCCCGTACCCTCTCTCAAGAAAAAGTATAAAAATCAGATGAACAAGACAAAGTATAAAAATCAGATGAATTTTATAAAGTATATATATAAATATATGTGTACACTTCATTGTGAATATATTTTTAATTAGAGTTTATAAAATTGTTATAATGTTTTTTGATGTTTGTGATCGGTGGCCGACGAATAATATTCCGGATCTCCCTTTTGACTCCGTTGTCTTGTAATAGGCCGAAATTTCACATCTGTTGTTAACACAAGTCGGTGATTTATATTATCCGAGTGTATAGAGTTAATGTGTATGTGTACGTGTGCATACCGTTGTCGTGCCGACCGAAAAACGAGTGCGAATGAGTGTCACTTGTCTTAACGATTGGCAGCAATAAATCGTAGCGAACTACCAATCGACCGAGAAGTATTTTAAATTATAGACGGTAATGGGGACAAGTTGTACGTGTGAGTGTGAGAGAAAGAGCGAGAAAGAAAATCAGACTGGAGAGATTAGAAGAAGATGAAAATTGTTAATTTCGATCCGAAGATCTATAAAATTTTGTACATAGACAATATCGCATATATAGTTGACTCTCGTAGATCGTGATGGGGACATACAGGGAAAGATTAACTCCGACATGCTGGACAAACATATGAAATTTCGCGAACTCTTCCAGTACGACATCTAATTAACGACATCTGATACGATGCTGTAAGACGGACATGGTAGAAGAGGAAGGATATTCGCTCGCGGTGACTTTTTTTTTTTTTTTTTGAGCGCAGGTACGATCAGGTGTGAATGATAAGCGTTTTCTACCCTTATAAACCTCAAGGTAACCGCGCGCTGAATTAATGATCGTTATATTATAACAGCGCGCCGCGCGTTGTTAATTTTGTACCCCCGTCGGATGAAGCGGCAGCCGGTGAGATTAACTTTTAATCCGACGTGTTCTTTTTGGTCCTTAATTAGAGGGAAGATGCGGGAAGAAATTAAAAGCAAAAGCCACTGAATTATCAAGTAAGGACGAGGAGGAGTCCTTTAAAAGCCACCGAGAGTGACTCGTGTGCCGAAGTACTTAAATCCCCCGTCTGTCTCTCGAGGAGAGACTTAAATCAATTTTAAATACACACACGTGACTGCGCGATCCGGACACACGGCTCGGAAAGGGGTTAATTTCACCCGTGACGTCATTCATCCGATTCCTTAAAGAGAATTTAAAGAGATGTCCGATAGCACATTCGTGACGTGAAACATTTTTGTTAGTACGTATCAAAGTCGCTACATAAATAACGTGCACGAATCTGCGTCGTGTTATTGGATGGACCTGTCTGAATGAATCTCGAGTATGTGCATGTACTCAGGTATGAATAGGGTTGCCAGAGATCTCACACATGCAAGGTCGTCCTAGATTTCGAAAAATAGAAGCGCGTTGCATTATCGTACGTTCCCGAAACTAATTCAACTTTTGTTATTTTCAAGACAAAAGTTTTAAAAAGATACAAATATTGGAAATAAATAATCATAATGCTTTGTTTTTTTTAATGTAAAATACGAATTTTTGTTACTTAGTTTTTTTTATTTTGATTTCTCGACAAAAGAGGAACGTTCTGGCAATCCTAAGCACATGAAACGACTCTTGAAATAAGCACCGACGACCTCGGCCTTAAAAGCTGGTGCACTCCGTACAATTACACCGCGTGTTGCAAACCGCGACTTGTATAACCAGCTATGCAGTCCCGTGTTAACGCCAGTAATAACATTAATGAGTAACTCTTTAAACGTCCGCGCTCCAACGGGCGGCCCGGGCACGCGAGTCCTGCGCGAAAAATCCTCGCCACAGGTTGTTGATTCTGTTAATAGCTCCGGCGCGGCGACACACATCCGTTTCGCGCCATCTTTGTCATTCGAAATGGACGTGTATAAAAACCTGGATTTTCCGGTCTCTCTATCAGTTTTATATTTTTCATCGCCGAAGCGCCGAGCGCATATTTACGCCTCTATCGCGCGGACAATAAAAATCTTTCTGTTTTGAGGATAGATATATATAATCTATATATATATATATTTATGTATATACATATATGTATATATATATGTATAAAGAGACGCCAGTGGCGTCAGAGACTATTGTTTGAAACAATAGCGCTGCGTACATATGCGCTCCGTTCAAGCAATATCACACAATATGTAATTGTACGTATCGTCGCGACATATCAAAACGTGAAATAATCTGGAAGCTGTTGTACTGAAGGAAAACGAGCGAAAACGAGAGAAATCTTCAAAGCCATTACAAACACTGCCGAAAAAAAAACCGACAAAATTGTCAAGCACAATACAAATTATTTTATAAATTTTTAGAAATGTTTCGCTCGAACTTTTAAGCTCTTTTATCAATCTTTCTCATACATATCCGTTATATTCACATATCTCTCCTTCCCTCCTTACACACACACACACACACACACACACACACACACACATGTGATCTCCGCATATCGGCGTATAATTGTAATTTCGAAACGTCATAATGCGAAATTCGCGTTTCATTGTTGAATTAATTTCAATTAGTTTAAATGTGCGTCTTCAACCAGAACTGATGCAATTTCGATCTCCCAAAAAGTGTGAGCAGGGAATGTTGTATTATTAAATTGTATATCCCGTTTGTGTGTTTTACGTGTGCGTGTGCGCACGCGTGTACACGTGTTCGTTGCGTGGTGTATATGTTAATAAGTGTACATGTAATAACGTGCGTATGTAATTTTGTGCCGGTCGAATGCGCGAGTGTATCTCTGTGTGCGTTAATAAAGGAATCGGACCTAGTTTTACGACTCTTAAGACGAGCCCGCCGAAAAAAAGGGGGCGCCCACTTTTAAAAAATGTTAACGATGTACAAATGTGTAATTTTAGTGTCGCAGGAAGAATCCGTCTAACGGCGCGGTATATAACGAAAAAAAAAAAAAAAAAAAAAAAAAAATATTTCTCTTATTTTACGAGAAGAGAAACGCGTGTGCGACGTACCGATTGCGACCGTTTAGAAGGGCATAGGCGTATATCTATATTTCCAAGATTACACACTTTTTTGAAGGTATACATAATAGAGCAGAATATATTCAGAACGTTGTTTGATGAAAAGAAATGAGAGAGAGAAACACGAGATGGTTGAGAAAGCGAGAGGAAGAGAGTGAGAGAGAGAGAGAAAGAACGAGAGAGAGCGCGCGTAAAAAAATACGCTGTCATAAACTCACATGTACGGTAAAATCATGTGCTATAACGACAGTTGTCGAAATAAAATTTTTTTCGATCGAATGTTCGATGGTCTTGTTTTTCCTGCCTTTACTGCGAGCCTGTATATATTCATAACAAGCAAAAGTTGTTGCCCATGCGGTGGAAAATTGCAAAATCGATAGGAGCTGTATACAATGACGTTTAAAATAAACTGAGGGTGAATAAATGAGCAATAAAAATATAAAATGGCTGAAGATTAAAGGCTGCGAGCTGACAAAAATGAAAAGAACAATCATAATTTCGTTCTTATACAATGCATACACGTACTTGTATACCTATACAAATTGTGAGCTCTGACGAAGAATTATTTGTGTTAAATTATAAATTTATATATTATTATTGTTTATTTCTCTCACACATAGAGTTAAATTACATGTTAAATCTCTTTCTCCAAAATGCGTAAAACACACACACACCACGTGGAGATTTATAGTTTATTATTACATGCGATTCTGTTGTAAAAACCATCGATTTTACTGCTTAAATATTCAATCATTTGTTATTCATACAATTCAAACATTTTTATGAATTTAATTCGAATATGACGGAGGTTCCTCTCTCTCCGGAGCTAAAATAGCGCGACAAATTGTGGCAGAGATTGAAGAGTACGTTGATAATTTCAATACGTTCTCTAAATATTTGTCGAGGGATTTAAACATTACAAGCATTTTCATATACGTTGTGATTTTCTATCGCGTTTAACAGCCATAAATGTCCACGCGCGCGCGGATGCGCGTATCTCCTCTCCGATATGGACGTTATTTTCATCATCGTCCCGTACGTTTGTTTGACGTTAAAAAGGTGGGCTTGAACGAGAGACGCGGCGCGCGACCGACGGCCATGAGATTTTCGAGCGACTGTCAAACAAACGCTTGAAACGAAGAGCGGTCGTGAGAGATAGATCGAAGACAGGTAGGACGATGGTGCTCTTGACGTTTGACGAGGAGGAATCCCCTATCCGTCATTATTATAAGCGGCACTTTATCAATAGAAAGAGGGTCATCTCGTGTCAAATCGATCCGCTTGCATTTGTCAAAGTGAGGAATTATGACGGGGCTCGCCCGCGCGTACATACATCATGTGTAAAAAGGATCGACGCGGTGAAAATTCAATTGGAAAGTTATTCTCTCGGCGTCGTGTATCGCACGCGGATGTAATACGCGAGAAGAGGGATATATGTCGAACGAGTTTTTTTTTTTGAAACGATGCGCGACGGTGATTAAAGAAAACCAGTAAAAACAAAAGGAATTAAGGGAGAGAAAGAAACGTCATATTGAGAAAATTCGAAATTACATTTTATATTTCGTCGGAGATTACGTTTCTCGTCTGTACGTCGAAAAGGAATACGTCTTACATCAGAAATATTTTTTACATTTTGTATATTGCATTTTGAAGTCGCTCAATATATTCTCAAGTACCTAACGCAAACGCTTCGTGACTGGATTGCATTATTTTATCATAAGTATTATTCAAACAAGAAAAAGAGAGAGAGTAAAGAATATACAGATTTTATGAAAATTCAGACGCGTCCGTAATTGAAAACCATATTGAGCGTCTCTGATCAAGTAAATACACGGATATAATGAATACCGAGCTGTCTATTAGTATACACTTACCAATTTAGCAAGAAATTCCGAATTTCGAACATGGCGGCGGGGTCGATGCCAACAGATAGCGCGCAGCTGCCGCGTCGCTCAATACGCGAAACGCATGTGTAGGTTTGTTATACCGCAAATATCGTAATGAATCCGATTAACCGGAGTCTAGTCGACGATGTGTCGTTAGGAAATCGAGGAAGGTCATTAAATTCGACTTACGTGCGATGTACGAGACGCAAATAGCGTCGTGGCGCGATCCATGATAGTTTTTCGTTTGACTTACGTCGTTGGCGGAGTCATCTTCGGTTTGTTATGGCGCGGCGGGCGCGTTCTTCGTGTTTTTCTCGCGCTTGCCGCGTCCCGAGTGAGAATCGCGTGCGAACGAGTGTAAGTAGTGTTGAATCGAGAAACGGGCAGTAATACGAGATATATCAATTAGTGCGTAAATCGCGCATTAATAGCGTCTGTAGGAATGTGAGACCTTATCCACTCCGCTTGTCGAGGGAGCGAGCGAGAGAGAAAGAAAGAAAGAGAAAGAGAGAAAGAAGGAAGAAAGAAACGACGCGCGTCCCAGTTCGGTAAGTTCTATTCATTCAGATTGTTTTTTATACATCGCTTGTATTTCCGATCGAGCATCGACGGAAGTCTCGAGTGGACTTTCGCGACACTCGGGATGCTGCTTGTTTATCATTAATTGTTTCTTGATTCTTTGCTACTAGACTTGACCTTGTGAAAAATTTGTTTCGAGTCGCCATGTTTCCCGCGCTTTGCCGTGAAAGTAGCGCCACATATAGTACGAATCGCTTGCATGTAGTATGTTTATAAACAATAATACCATCACGATGTTTACATTATTAGATGTAACATTATTCATTATTTTAAATTAACTGTTTGGTGAAATTTTGTGCTTATTATGACCATGTATAATTTTTTAACACACACACACACACATAAACATTTATTTACAAATATTTAAATGTATTATTCCGACAAAGTTGGTCGGTGTAAATACGGTAATAACTTCGTGTTTGCGAATTATTAAGTTTTACGTGTGCGCACAGAGAGGAAACACGTTCGGATTTTCTCCAATTCTGTGGGGATGTTTCTTTTTTTCGTGTTACACGGGCGTATGGAATTGTGTGCAATTCGTCGTGAATCTTGTCGCGAGATGTGGATCGTCTAAACTCGATTTCGGGCAAATGTGATACACTGGGCGTATTAGCGAGAGGAAACGCGATAGCTCGCTCGCTCTCTCATTCTCTCTCTCTCTCTCTCTCTCTCTCTCTCTCTCTCTATCTATCTATCTCTCGCCAGATTCCCCGTTGAAAACGACGCGCGACTTGATTGAAACCTGAACGTCCCGATTTGCATCCGGCGTGCGCGACACGGCCGCGTCGCATCCTGAAATTTCATATTCAACAATCGCGTTATAGCAACAATGCCTTGATTGATATCATTCTATCTGCGCACCGTCCGCGCGCGCGGATGCCGCGTTTCTATTTGTAACAAAAAAATCAATATATCCGCGTGATACCGTTCCCTCCCGCGCCGTGTGTTCCAATTCATCCTTCATTCCTTTGCTTCCTCCCCCCCTCCCCTTCCCATCGTCTCTCATCTCCTCGTGATCTTGATAGTGGAGTTATTCCTCATCCGTTGTTGTTACCTCATCCCTAAACGTGGATGAACGTGTCGTGTCACGTCGGATGTACACACGAGAAATGCGTGAGCGCGCGTTTTAGCGCCGGATTTAAACCGTATCGTGTTTTTTTTTTTCCGAGCGAGAAAGCACGACGCGGCCGGGGCTACTGAAAAGCCGGCGTTGCTGTCGCGTCGCACGATCATCGAAGAGAGCGAGAGCGAGAGAGAGAGAGAGAGACAGAATGGAAAAACACAATATCGTTTGAAAAAGGCAATTGTTTATTACTTTCTACGTCGCGCTATACTGTGTTACGTATTGGGTATCGATTGTGTGTTAACAGAAATATCGTTATCTACATCTACGAGACGGGAGGAAACCTATTGTTTCTGGTGTTAACCCGAATAATATTGCCGTGTCGTTGTATATTATATGTGCATTTGTGTGTGTAACTCTTTCCTTCGATGCGGAGCAACGCGATAACGATACCTCGTCGTGTTCGCACATAAATACACGCCGTATGTGTGTTTCTTCGTATAATAATGCGAAATGATGATCGTGCGGCGGGAGTGAATCACTTGTTTCGTTTCCGCTACGTGACCAAAGAGCGTGTATCGAAATTGATCCGCGCGTCGACGAAAACGCAAAACTCGTTAAAAAACACGACTCCTTACGAAACGCAAACACTAGTATGCGAAACCATTCGGTTAGTTCGCGCTTTTTAATCGATCTATTTTTCCCCGCCGCTTTTGGAACTTCGAAAGTCATAATAGCCGCCGAATGTTTCTCATTATACGCGTCCTGCTGTATTCTAATCGTCTTTCGTTCTAATTTTCGGCAAAACGGCGGCGCCGCCGCTTTTACCCCGGTTTTAACTCGGGATCTTGGCAGCAATTCCAGTTTCGTTGCGCGAGATATGTATGCACGAAAAGTGCGCGCGTATGCATTCGTTGCGTCGACGACGAGTGTACGGGCGTGTACAAGCACTTCTCAAACGAAACGCAACGCGCTCGTTCGCGCGGATCCATCTCGAAACCGGGCATTTATTGCGCGCGGTTTTTCGGCGATATGTACGTAGCCGCGCCGAGGGTAAACACGCGAGGGTGCACGCGAATTAACAAACGCGCACGATCGGGTGGAAAAAAAACGCAACCGGGAGAAACGACGCATTATTTTCCGCGAACCGCGTATTTAAACCGCGGGATTCCGGCTGAAAATGGGTCTAACCGCGAGTCTCTTCATAACGCACATGAACTGCTACACCTTTCTCTTTCCCTCCCCCAGTGTGTAGTTGAGCTATTGCCGTCGCAATTTTAGCTCCGGGTTCCGTATTTTCTGACTCTTCGGGGGATAACGCGATGTACGTGTGTGTGTGTGTGTGTGTGTGTGTGTGCGCGCGCGTTCATGTTATTTAAAAAAGGTGTATACATGCATTTCTTATGCTAATGCGAAATTCTAGATACTCTTGGCAACGATATAAAAAGGTGCGCATACACGCGCATTTCTCATGCTAATGCGGAAAACTTGAAATATTCTCTTTGCACGTTTAAGTTTAATTTTCTACGCAAACGTGTATGTAATATCGTAACTCTTTTCTTGATTTTTTTTTCTTATTAAAATTGAGATAAAAGTAAAATACAATGTACAATTTTTCAATTAAGTAAATAATTTTATAGTTTTCTTCTGGCAAAAAACTCGCGTTTGCGTTTGTTGATATGAAAGTTTTGTCTCTCGAAGAAATAATCATATAAATAGACTCGGGAGAAATAGAAACTCCGTGACACGGCACGATCTCTTCCCGCGTTTAATCGCTCGCTGCTATTCCAGTTGATTAACCGGATCTCATGTTAATTAGACGTGCGAGAGACGGCGCGGGCGACCGGCAATTATTGTTTACGTATACGTCGCTTTTTTTCACGTTCTTTTTTCTTGCGTGCTTACGCGCAACGGGTCGCGTCTCGTTGCTGCTCTCTGCCTCCGCTTCGAATTTACTTCGCGCAATTACCCATGGGTCTGTTCCTGATATATCGCGTTCTCCTCCACGTTTTGCTTTTAATTTCGTGCCGGGGCCTTCACCGCGGCGCCGACCGCGCGGTTATCCTTGGAGGGCGATATTCATTTTATTAAGCGCGCGTGCGCCGGGCATCGCGATGGGGCGAAAGAAGAGAGGAAAAAAAAAAGAAAAACAAGAGAAAAGAAAAGAATGGAAAACGCGAGAGAAAAGAGGAGGAAAATTTAAACGGAAGGGTCTCTCTTCTTCTTTTTTGTTTTTTTTTTTTTGCATGGCCACCAAGCCCGTATTTTATCATCCGACGGTTAAATTCGCGTGTACGTAATTCGCACCGTTACTCCGCTCCTCGTATAATCTCCGAATGGTCCGCCGTGCGGTCTTTGCACAGGCTGATTTTTCGCCCGATCGGAGATATATTCGCATCGAGAAAGAGAGAGAGAGAGAGAAAGAGAGCCACGCTTCTCGAAGGGAGAGAGAGCCCTTGGCGGATAATCTGAAGGGCGCGATCTGCAATTAAATCTCAAGTAACGCCGGCCCGGAGTTTTTGAACGTAAAGTTTGAGTATCGTTAATTGGCAAACGCCCGCGGTTTGCCGTGCTATCGCCAGACGTGTGTACCTTCTAAATACCCCTCTCCTCCCTTCTCCACTACTTCTGGGTCACTCGCAAATCCCGCGGATTCTCGCGGTACGATAAAGTTTCTTCTACGAAACCAATTTAAGAGGCGAGATTTAATGCACGCGGGAACATCGGCCAAAACTCGCTCGACCGTGTCAAGGTCCATTTTTTTGTTTTTTTTTTTTTTGTTTTACACATCGGCATTTGCTTGTATCTTTTCGACGCAGAAAGTGATTTCGCTTGTGTGTCGAATATATATCATTTAAGTGATATCATTCGAAATGACAAGAATGATTATTTTTAAAATACCTACACGTTGTGTTTCCAAAATAAATATTTGCGTCTTTGCGTCTTATTGATTAATGGACTCATTTATTATGAAAGTTGTTAATTATCGCCAAGATGTTTGTCGCACTAGAAACTACGCCACGTGTGTTTGTTTCTTGACGCATATGATAATTACGTGTCTGCCAAATGTACAGCATATTTATTATCGTTATTCAAATAAAAATATTTTTTTAATTACTATTTATATATAATTTCCTCTGCTTCATTATTTCAGAACTCATTTCATATCTCGGCTAAGAGAAAAGGTAACAAATCTTCATTTATTCATCTCTAGCTAATCGAGCTACTTGTTATCTACATATGTAATTACGTCTTGTTTGTCGATTGTTAATTTTCAACTTTGAGTATATTATTTTTTCAAATATTCACACAACCGCTTCTCTCTTTTTCCAATTTACGCGAAATTGCTACAAAAGTTGAAGTCGCTTCGAAATACACGAGTGTTTGTAAAACCATTTATACAGACGCACGTAATGCACTTTCCGATATTTCCACGTACGTATACATGCACGTACATGATATTTACAGACGTCGTCGCGCCTGACTTTTTCCGTAGCGGCGATAAGCGAGCACGACGGTGTATCGCGAGTGCGAGGATAAAAAATCTCATTTTAAGTCCGCTAGGAGCCGTATCTGTAAATTAAACTTTAATCAAAAATTTCCGCGGAGCAAGGAACAGTCCCGACCGAGTTGCGCTCTTGTGGTGAACCATGAGTCCGTTGGGCTTACCATTGGTCCGTGAAAAAAAGATCATCCCGTGATCATCGGAAAGGGTTTTCGCGGAATTTTTGTCAGATTCGAATTTCGCGTTTCGAGCCGATTAACAGACATGCAAACGCGCGCGCGCGACGTTAAGCGTCGTTGAATTATTTTCTAACTCCCGAATTAGAAATACGTTCTCTCGAGCGGTGATCAGTGATATGCGGGCTTAACGTCGCTTTAAATTACCGCAAGGTTGGTCGATTAATTCCATTTTCTCTAATAACTACATCGTACCAACGGCTGTGTGTCCCGTTTTCGCATCCGAAATCGAATCACCGCGCGTCGGCAGTCAATCCATCGCGTCAATTTCTAAGTGATTGCGTGTCGATACGCTCGATTAGTCAACCGAAATTCGGTGACAGCTTTGCGGCGGGATGTGTCAAATCGACGCGGGAAAAAACTTCCAAGTAAAATTTCATCCGTTCGTTCGTTCGTTCGTTCGTTCGTTCGTTCGTTCGTTCATCCGTCCGTCCGTCTGTCTGCAACTCTCGCAAGTTCGTTCCCGACACTTTGACATATCTAATCTATACAATGACGTATTCTACAGATAATATACATGTACATATATATTATACATATTATATCTGACATGCAATATGTATGTAGCCAATTTCATGCGGAGATATTAATTCGGTAGTAATCTTGCGGTTAAATATTTAGAGGCGTTTCCTTCATTCTAATTATCCTTAATTGGTTGTGTGACTATATATTGCTTTGATGAAACGATTAATTGAATATCCAGCCGATCGTTAATTAATCGGTCCTTTTCCCGTTTTAACCGATCGATCGTCTCGCGCGCGCGCGCAAGAGAGAGAGAGAGAGAAATTATTTTTTTCGCATCGCAATTCTCGCGCGAAATTTTCGTCGATGGACGCGCGCGTTAAACGAGGCGCGTCCATTTTCAAGAAGTTTGCGCAAACGATTAAAATTACTTCAAATTCCCGAACGCAACACCCCGGGAATAACCCCGGACGAAACGCTGCGAGCGGCGAGCTACGTTAATACAGATGTATGAATTACTGTCACGTAGCGCAAAGGTTTTCTGTACGCGATGCGTAATTTGTACCGCTGCCTGCGCTACGTCGTGAGATGAATAAATCATTCGCCACTTATCACGCGGAAACTTTCGAACGTAGAGACGCGCGCGCGCATATACACACAGATAGATAACAACACACAACATCGTTGATCCTTGCACGTTGATCGCTGCGGAGTTATATGTAATACGCGCAGTTTAACCGCAGTTTACCTACTCCCTGAGAGCTCTTTTTCCACTCGACTTTTCGAACGCGGATACATACATATATATATATATATATCACATATATATATATATATATATATATATGTGCGGCGAGAGAGAAAGAGAGAGAGGAAGGACGTAACATCCAAACGACGATTTATCCTAGGACGCGTCTCGAACGACGCTAGATATTATTCATCTGAGAATCTCCGGGCTCTCGACGACCCCGACATAGACCCGGCGGGTCCGGCGAGTTGCTTTTCTCCGACGAGAAACGAGAGGAAAGGACGAAGACGGATTTCCGGTGGGTCGCTTGGGGGATTAAAATCCTCCTCTGTGAAAGACGTTGCTAGGCGGCGCACAGCCCTTTAAACTACGACAACGACGACGACGACGACGACGACGACAAAACGTGGGGTTTATTTTATACGTCTCGTAATAATTCTAAAAATTTGATGACAGGATCTAATTAATGAGTAAAGCGTTGGTTACTACACGTTGATCTCGTCTCTGCGAGAAAGAAAATGAGGTAAAGTCACTAAATTTTTCAACGCTTTTTCTCAAGGAGCGTTTATCCCTTGCTATATGAATAAACTTCGTTAGTTTACTTCTTTCAATGGGCTTCTAAGTCCTTCTTCGTTCTCTTTCTTCTCGTTTTTTTTTCTCGCGTTCTCCCAAGTGTTTTGTTTCCGTGATTCAGTAATATAACGGAAGGAAAATTGCAAGAAATACGAGTCCGACGTTAAACCTTGATCCTCGCCTCCCCCCTCCCCGGTGTGTATCAAAGCGTATAATACGTTGATTATTCATTGAAGAAAATAATTAAGACGCATTGCAATTACAACTGGCCGTGTGTATAGCGAGCGACGATAACGACGAAACGTAAAACACAATTACAGGCCGAAGGTATCGTCCCGTGCGCCATTCCACCTCATAAAATTGCAATAGTGCAGATGGTGGACTGATAGTACACCGCGTTTATTAATTAAAGGCCAGGCGCAGAATGGTAGCATTTGGCGAGCTAATAAATTCTGGATACATTAAGCTTCTAGGACTAAATTGCGTCCGCAATCTGAATTAAAGCGCTAATCCCGGATTAACCCATTCCCTATCTTGTTTCAAATAATCTACTTATATGTACATGTGTACGGGCGAAGAAGACGAAATAAATGTGCACAGCCCAGAAAAGGCTAATGTTAATTGCGGCCGACCTTGGCGGTTCTATTTTTATTTGATGCGATTAAAATCTGTGCTTTTATTAATAAAAACCTTTTCCGCGAGTTGAGGGACACGCGATTTTCGAATTCCCGGCGCGCGATAAGGGAGAAGTAAAGTGCCAAGTGTCCGCGACACGTGGTGCACGACGACGCCATGACAAGTGTAAATCACGATTCCGGAAAGAGGTTCGCGAGAGTTCGAGACTTCGTCCCCGCGCGCACAGCACAGTATAGCGAGCTGCGAAATCGACGATGTCGGCGGCAGAGCGCGCAGGGGATGGACGGGACGAGGAGGGAGGAGAAGACGGAGGAGGAAGAGGAGGACAGGAAGGAAGGAAGGAAGGAAGGAAGAAAAAAAGACGAGAGAATGCGCGGCACACGTGTGGCCCATTCGTTCCGAATCCTCCCGCCGCCGCACCCGGTGCGGCCTTTGCGCGCACGGGGGTGCCGGACGAGGGCAGAAAAGAAGAAGGAGAGAAAAAAAAAGGTGGTGGGTAGTCACGCTCCAGGGGCATTTTTCAGAAGCTGCTTGTCGGCCACCGTATCCCGCCCACCGCCATCTCAATCTCTCTTTCTCTCTCCCTGCCCCCTCCTTCCACACATCTCGCTCACATCCCCGAAAAAAAGTCGATAGTTGCGTAGACAGCGTTCTCGCGAGGGATGATGGCGAAGAGAGCCGGGTGCCAAAACGTGCGGTGAAGAACCGGGGTTGTGGAGGGCGGCAGCGGCCCGTTGTCAGAAGTTGCCATCGATTTTTCAAATTCCCCGTGGGTACATAGGCGACTGACACAATCGGATTTTCTTCGTTCGCCGAGCGTCACTCGGGATATTTGTCAAGAGCCTGATTCTGACCATGCCACAGATACTTACTACTTACGCGGATGGCGAAAACTCTGACCCATTCAAAAACATCATTTTCTCACACGTCTACAAAAATTTTATTTCGAGTATATATACGGAAAGTGTTTTTAAAGATAAAATCAAATTTATTGGAATTGCGTGATAAAAATATTCTGTTCGATTTCGATAAAATAAAACGAGTTTATGCTTCCCACTTTTCTATTTTAGAGAGATTTAGCGCAGTAAATTGAAATATTATTTTTTTTTAAATCGGGTAAAAATTTTTCCCGATGTGATTGCTAGTAGATTTGAGCGGATTGATTTGAAAAGCGTGTGACGAGGCGAAATCTTTATGAAATGGAGTGCGAAAACAGCCGCCGTTAGACACACACACACACACACACACATACACATACACACACACGCGAAATCATTGTGGGGCCGCGTGCCCAAAATTTCCGAAGTTCGAGCGTTACAGAGATACGTGTTAGAGCTATTGGGTTATTTCGCGGTAAAGCATGGCGACGCGAGACACTTGCCAAACGAGGCTATCGGCGTGGTAACGTAACCGACACTTGCATAAACAACCTGCCTGCTGCGGTGCGATCGATTTCTCAAAGGCTTATCGACACGTAGAATAAATGGGGTTTTCGTGTAATTCCCTCTACGACCGAAGTCATTCCCAAATTGTATTACCGCTTCTGGAATTGCGAGGGGGCTTTGACATAACACGTCCGTCGACGTGTGAAAGGTTGCGGAGCTCTGTAAAATGTGCGCATAATTACTAGCAATTTACCCGCTTTTCGTCGCTAAGTGAGAGAGACTCTCAATTCACGCCGCGTCGTGTATGCGTCGTAAATGCGGGAATATTAAACAAGCAAAGTGCGCGCACATATACGAGATAGAAAAATGTTTTTACAAAAGTAGCTGTCTTGTTCTTTTTTTTTTTTTTTTTCTATAAACTACACTGGCTTTAATTACTTTGGTGATAAAAAAAAAATAAAATAAAATAAAATAAAATAAAACGTTATGCATGTTTAATCGCATCGCGAATATGAATGAGTGTTTGCATTTTTTAACGATCTAATCTCAAACTCCATCGCGCGCGCTTTCGAATACGCACATTATTGTATTACATTTCTCTCGAAGCCCGTTTGTGCGCGAAAATTCACGCGATTGTTTCGCGCCTTGAGGTGTCTTTTCCGCCGTCAATGCGCGAATATATACTCCCGATATATAATCGACTTTGCCGATCAACAAAGCTCATTGGGTGGCTCTCGTCGACTGAATACGTGTCAATCGATCTATGCCAGTCGCGGGGCAAAATGCCGATCAGCATGTATATGGCTTTGCCGAGTATAACCGATGCGCGGCAAAAGAAGCCGCGCCGGATCGTATTAGGAGCACAAACATCGATCAATCCGCGCCGTCCCTCTTCTCTCTCCTCACCCTTCTCCCCGTCAATCGTTATCAATTTCGTATATTCTCGGTGTGTACATGTGACGAAAATGTCTCGCTCTTAGAAATTTATAATTTACGCGTTCGTATATTTTTCTTCTTGGTTTTTATTCGTTATTTTTATTTACTAAATTCTGTGTGTTGCGAACCAGCTTCGGACTCTTTACACACAACTCTTACATTCCTTGCCCATACTAAACTTAATTACATAGACACGCGAGATTTTAGAGCGTACAGGAAGCATGCAAATTATACTTTTAGACAGCTATGCACCACGCGCGCGCGCGCGCTCGCTCGCTCGCTCGAGCGATAGCACACGAGAGTTTCTCCGTAAGGTTTCTTCTACTTTAAAAATTCTCCGCGCACGGTTCAGTGACCACGTAGTGTGTACGGGGAGATATAGAAGCTACTCTATACCCGATTCCCCAACGTCAACACTAGGGCTGCCATTTCGACGAGGTTTAAAAATCCGGAGATCGTGGCGCACGGCGGTATAAAAATGGAGGGTGGGGAATTTCGGGGCGGTGAATTTTTCTTCCGAATTTTCCAGTCAAACATAAAAGGCAGAGACCACGTCGTTATTTTTTTTTTTTACAGGCAATATATTTCAAAAAGAAGATTTTCTTCTCTATTTCTCTCTCTCTCTCTCTCTCTCTCTCTTTTGATGCGCACATTACAGATGTTAAAAAAATATTTACTCGTATGTACTTACTTCCCGAAACGTGAAACGTTATACGCTTCGATAAATATTTTCCCGCGATATGTTAGCCGCGTGATGTGTGGCTCTCGCCGAATGTTTTCGCACGGAAGAATTAGCTCTAAGGTCGCTTCTGAACTTTGCGCGCGAATATCATCCATTCATCACCATTATATTAAGCAGGGAATACTCCCTTGCCGTCAGTTCCCACAAACATCAACACGACTCCATACATCACTTTAAAAACATTAAACCGTTCCGTTTCTCTCTCGTCGAAGTACGAAGTACGATCATCAATCGAAAGCTCGTCCGAGAATAACTTTGGGATTTTTGTTTAAGAAATGCAGTACATCTCTCTGGGAGAAAGAAAGAAACAATTTATAAATCTAAGAAAACGATCAGCGCGAGGAAAACCTGACATTAAAACCAAAGTTTCTGAGAATTAGTTTCTCAGATTGCAGTTGATTTCGCGAGTTCTTTTTATTACCGCTCGCTCGATTGCATAAACATCGCCGAAGGGAAATCCGAGTTTTAACGGATACGGTATAACGATCTGACCATTTGTAACGAGGTCCCATCTCGAAGATCCATTTTCTCAGATCTCGGTCGGAATGTAACACTTTCCGAACCGTAGGCAGGAAGAGAGAGCAAGAGAGAAGAGATAGAGAGAGAGAGAGAATTCGGACGTGGCTCGATGGCCGCGACGCAGGGATCGATGGCCGAATAAACAGACCGAAAACGCGCGCGGATCGATCCCCATATCGATATCGGACGCTCGCGTATTCGTTGGATTACCCCCCCGGAGCTGAAAAGCCGGCCTGACGTAAACGAGGCGTGCGAGAGAACAGCGTCCGTTTCGAGCCGAGCCGAGCCGAGCGGAGCGGTGGAAAAGCGGGGCCGAAAGCCACCAGGGCGCATGTCGATGCCTCGAGCGGCAGCAGCCAATGGACTAGCTAAAATATTAAACGGGAGCAAAGACCCTAGTTCCCCGTATATGCCACGTATTCGCGACGCTGGTTCAATTTCTGAGCCAGTTCATCCTCCCCGCTGTGTGTGTTCGAGCGCGGGGATTGGAAGGGATGCGCGCAGCACCACACCAGTGAAAATAGACGTTTGCGAGCCAGACCTCGCCGCGACAGTCCGGATCGGCACCACTGGCGACATCCGTAAGCGCCGCGGCGAGAAAAGAAAAGGGAACCGATTGGTTGGCGGTAAGTCGAATCTTGAGGGAATCGAGAATAGAAATGAGGGTATGTAAACGAAATATTTAATGGAAACCGAGCCGTCCGATTTGAAAGTCATGGACGTCTTTAGTACACAGTAATTTTCCTCGGTTTTTTGTCCTTAAAATTATTATTTCTCTCTCTCTTTCTCTCTGTGAGTAATAGTATTATATTTTTCCAAACCATTAGAGATTTAAATTTTAATACATTGGAATATATATTTTTTAATTATTTTTTAATTATTTTGAATTTAATAATTTTTAAACGAATAAAAATGTGGAATGCCGATGAGCAACTAGAATATTCCATTTTTCTGTAAATATATATATATATATATTTTTTTTGTTACTTCTTTCTCCGTAGGTTTTTGGTCAGAGCACAGATTTATTATGTCTGATGATGTATCTGACAAATGAGATACGTCGCACAACAATACGATGTTAACAATCATGTGTGTGACACTAGCACGTGACACGCGTGATTGTTAACATCGTCTTGAGACAACGGACGGTGGTATATAGTTCGGTGGAGATTGCAATCATGCTAAATTGTCGTTTCTTATTTCCGAGTTGGATAATAGCGTTAAACTTTAACGGTCCTTGTCTCAAGACAATAGTGTGTTGTGCTCACAATGGCGCTTATTGTTGCGCACAACGCACATCCCATTTCCTCTATACATTCGAGCAACTTTTTGATCTCAATAGCTGTTGGTTAATTTTACGTTCTCTCTCTTTCTTTCTCTCTCTCTCTCTCTCTCTCTCTCTCTCTCTTTCTCCGCGAAATAATTTAAAACTGCATAGAACAAAGTCCACATTAGAATGATCTATGAGATGTGACGTTTGACGTTTTTTGCTATTTATTCTAATTCGAATTAAGGTCATATTAAAATGTCTCGATGTACAATCACGTTCGATATTTTAGATTCAATTTAAAACGGGAAATGTAGAAAAGATTAACGTTGCCAATTATTCTGACGTGCCGCAAGTGATACGGAATTCTGTCCATTTTCCGCATAACTTAAGGTTTTTTTTGCACAATCGAACAAAATATATTTATATTGTTGCACGATCGTGCGCGATATCTGCGACATATTGAAAACGCGTCACGTCCTATACGTTCGACTTTAATTTCTTTCGCAATCTAGAAATGGAACTATCGGGATAGTTGTAACACCACGGCCGAAACATGGTGAAACTGCGTGAATGACGTTATGCTTTTTGCACACCGCGCGAGTATACTTGTCGTTCACGTGTGGTCAACCGCAAAAACGTTACCGCACTTTTTTTTCGGTGAATTTCGACACGCACAAGAGTTTAGCGCGCGCGCGCGCGCGCGCACTATTCGACTATTTCGACGGAAAAGTTTTGTCGTAAAACGCTCCGGCGCTTATACGCAGCGTGCAGTTTATTTAATAGGTCACGATTTATACCGGAGTGTGGTTCGCGTGTGACGGTGCGAAAATTACACGTGTTTGAACGAAGATACGGAATAACGTTAACGTCGATGACAAAACCCTCGTAGTTTTTCCGACGACAGTTTCTTCTTTTTCTTTTTTTTCTGTCTCTGTTTCTCTCTCTCTCTCTCTCTCTTTCTCTTTCTGTTTCACTCGTCCGCAGCGAGAACATTTTTAACATTTTATCGAACGCGGTTGCAATTCATTACACCTCGTGTATTAATTCATGTATGCGCATCGTGTACACACACGATGCGCGCGCTGCTAACTCGCTCTTTTCGCATATCGTCGCGTAACACACGGCAACAAAAACACACGCGAATGCGGACTTAATAAATTCAATTTAATTCCGAGACGTTTATCAAATCACAGTCATTATTTAATGCTACAATTAATGAGAATGTATGTAAATCTGTTACTTCGCTATATTTTGCGAGATTTATGCGGCCGTTTAAAACGCGCCGACGTACAAACGATTATTACATTTATATAGATCGATTAACGCACACGCTCCGACATTACCAGACAACAAAATCGCGTCAAATTTAGTCTTGCTTTTTATTTTTTTTTTCCGCGTGCATTATATCGCCCCGCTCTTTTCCGTTTATCGTATTCTTATTTGGACGTTTCCGCATTGATCGGACGGTGGTACACTTTCGGCGATCTGCTGCGACGCCACTCGGATTGTTCCTGGAAAATAGTTTGTCAACGCAGAATCGTAACGTAACATCCGACATAATTAATATATTATTGTTAGCAACATAATCAGACGTTAAATTATCATTAACAAATTTTCATGCCATTACAATATTCAATTAATTCAAGATATACGTACGTATGTGCCATTATAACTGTGTGTGTATACCGAACGAATTTATTGCTAAACGAGCTGATTCATAAATGACGACCTGTATATCTCGCAACGGAAAGATTCGTCTCACACACACACACACACACACATGTATATATACATACATATATCGATTGAAAGAAACGAGGGCAAAAGCGGAAAGTTTCTAAATTATCACAATTTAGAAACTTTTGGCGATCTGCTGCCCGTGTGAATGGAATCCATTTTCGATTAAAATAGTCCAATAATTCTTTACTACGCTGTGAAGTTTGGAAACATTTATAGTCCGTAATTTCTACAGCGATATCGTTTTTCGTCTCGTTTTGCGCCGTGCGCGCGTGCGTTCTCTACAATTTTCCTCCAGGACGTACTTCAAACAGAAACTTAACGCGAACACATTCAATATTAACTTCATCTTCGCGCCTCGTCTGCGAGAAATTGAAGCGCCCACGATGTGTCGCGCTTAAATAACAACACGCCCGAAATACACGTAGACCGGAAATGGATTACTGAGAGAAAATAAAAATATCTCGCCCGCGCGATATAAACCGCTCAAAGGTCCGAGATAATAAGGGTCGTGTATGAATCTAATTTTACGTCTTGCCATCGAACGCGGTCGATCGGTATTTATTACGTAGAGACTGATCCAATTGTCCGACGCAACGACCGAAAGTTGTCAAGAGCATAATGAGCTTATATGACCTTTGGTAATTCACGGGGATTATAGGTCGTCTCGTGCACATCGCGAGAAAAAATAGAGAGAGTGATAGATCGAGAAAGAGAAAGGAAAAAGAAAGAAAAGAGAGAGATAAGAAAAAAAGAGAAAAAAGGTATATATAGAATTCCCTTTCCGCTGCAACAATATCCGGCGCGTATATACGCGGAAAATTGCGCTAATGCGTTTTATTAAATCTCTCATTCTTCAACAGTGATGAAATTTTAATTAAGAGCGAATTTTCGCGATCGGCGCGCACGGTTTATATTCGTGACCTTTTTGTTACGAGTGCGCTCGTATAGTTTCACGGCGTTATATAGTTCCATAGCGGCGGCGCGCGGACGGCCTGGGGGGGAGAGTATTAAATTATTTAGGGTCGATGATCGCGCGTAAATTCTGAATAGAGTTCTGTACACGCGAGTAGGGCCACGGCTCGATGATTTTTATCCACGGTGCGTATATTGAATTAAAGCGCGACTGGCACAAAGGACAAATGCGCGCGCGCGCGTTTAAGTTGCGATATCGCCGCGGCTTTTTCACATTTCACGAGTAACGATCCGCCGCGGCAAATAATTTACCTCCGGCTTCAATAGCTTCTCGATGCACGACATCTTGCTGTTCATTATTTCCAGCTCGAGTTGCTCTTTGCATAACTAGCGAGATAATAACAAGTTCTCCGGAAATCAGAAATATTTTAAGAAGTTACTGCGCGCTAATAACCGCGAGCAAGAAATTGATTTATCGATACGTTACCGTTTTCTTCGTCTTCGTTTGGAACACGGTCATCCGCTGCAGCTGCACAGGATTCGACAGTTTTTTTATCAAGACGCAATGAATTATCAATCATATCTTTGACGGATCGGTAGTCAAGTTAAACTTACATGCTTGTGAATGCACTTGTACGGCGGCACGATGCTAACGACGCTCTCCATCCGCGGTAACTTCTATAAATTATTGATAGTCAGCGTGGGAGTGTGTGCGCCCTCTCTCTCTCTCTCTCTCATTCAAGCGGTTTCAATATCACACGAGCTCTAGCCAAACTTCATCCGGTCGTGTGATTGTTAACTTACCTTCTCCGCTCTCCGGAACAATTCGCGAAAAACTGTGTCGTTGGACGTCACCGTGTTTAAACTCTGAATGCCGGAATAAAAAAAAAAAAAAGTCTTTGGTTATTTTATTGGGGCAAATCAATAGCGTATTAAATCAATCTCATTTGAATCGCGCATTTGGCTCTTTGTTGCCTTCTCCACATTTCTGTATATTTTCGTCCTGTGTGTGTTTGCGTCGCTCTTATTGCGAATAGTTTGAACTTTGCGAAGCAACGTCTCTCTTTCTCTCTCTCTTTCTTCCTCGCGCGCGCGCTGTATAATCTGTTTTATCAGGAAATAAATCTCGCGGCTGAAGAAAACAGATTGAATCAATAAAAACTTTCTTCTCTTGCAAATTTGTTTGAAGTCCGAGATTGCAACTTCTCTCGAAACCTCGATAAGAATTAAAAGCGCGTGGCGTTTCGCATTTGCGCGGGAAAAATAGTTGAAATTTCCTTCGTCAAAATTGTCGAAGGATGGGAGAAGAAGTAGGAGAAGGAGGAAGACAAGGAAGAGCAGACGTGGTATTTTTTACGCGTCCGCGGGGATTATATTTGTTACAACGGCTCGCGCGAAAGAATCACATCGGTATTCAGGCGATTGCCTCGCAAAGTTGTTTACATTTTCTTTAAGCCGGCAAGAGAGTTTGGCACCGGCAAGATTTTCGGGACGATACGTGACTCGTTTTCTTTCGTATAACGATGTACGGGAAGTACGCACACGTATACACACACTTTTACACACAAACACACACACACACATACATATATATATATATATATATATATATATAAAACGCGCGTTGAGTATTACATATTTAAATGCCCGAAACCACGTCGTTGACGAGGGACATGTATCGTTAATTCCGCGACTCTTCGTTTTATCGTCCCTTGATTAATTACAACGTCGAAATAATATTATTACGGTGGATTTAAAACAAACAATCAATTATAGAAACGTGTGCTCGCGTATTGTCAATGACGTTTTAATTATTGTACCGCGAGTCGGTACGATATCATATGCAAATTAATTGCCGGAATAACAAGCTCACTTACATTTTCTCTATCGGGACGACGTATTGTACTTACTCGGCTTTCCATGCTCGCGTGTTATGAATGAAATCAATTACACACATAAGATTCGCAAACGACTCTTTTGGTTAATTATCGCAATTTATGCGTTGTTAATTATATCGCGATTCAAATGATATCGGAGAGGATAGAAAAAGAAAAAAAAAAAGAAAAGAAATGAGGAAGCTTTCCTTGCTCTTCTCTCGGAAAGAGATCGAGAAGGAAGTATTACTTTCCGCTCACTCCGAACTCACCATTATCGAACAGACGGCCATAACCACCGCGAAGATGAACGTGGCGAATGTCACCGCACCGCAGTAAGCGTTCAAATTGAAGAGATGTCTGAGATGGTAATCGGCGATCAGGAATTTGTACATCTGTAACGGTTCGCAAGAAGAGAGAGAGAGTTCGTGAAAAATTGAGGCTCCACGACGAACGGACGGATGAGGTAACCTGATCGATTCGCATTTCTGACCAGCGAGTTCAAACCGTATCCGGACGCTCGATAGTACTTGTGTAGCAACCTGGTGTCGTCCATGATCGGATGGAGCGATAACCTGATAATTTGCCGAGATCGCGCGACACCACGTCGATATTTTGAGGGGATAATCAGTGGAGGGAGAACGGCGAGAGAATTCACCGATTGAAACGAATATTTGACAGGCGGTCTTCCATTGGTGTGTGTGTGTGTGTGTGTGCGCGCGCGCGGCGCGCGATCGATCGACGACCAAGTGACGGTAAATAGGCAAATTGCTTTGACGTTGGTCAAACAATCGGACAGTTCGACACTCTTTCGTAAAGTACGGATAATGGACATTTATCTTTGTCTATAATTGCGGTTCTCGCGTCTAACGCCTTTATCAACGGCAGCGGAGCAAACAATTGTAATTAAAGACCTAGAAATTAATTATTGAGAATTGATGTCCAAAAGTATAATCTTTCTTTGCTCTAAAATCGGAAAAATTGCGGAAATCTTGGACTTTTGAATTTTTTTTTTTTTTTTTTGATTTTTAATATAAATGTCTCTCAGTGTGTGTGTATGTGTGCAAACAATGGAATTCTTTTTTTCAAAGACGGATTAGTCTCTTTCACGGGAAGAAAAGTGTAATTAAAAAAATGTCAAACTTCCATATATTACGAGCCATCGTTCGCCATCGAGCATCAGTTAAAGACATAGCTTCGGCATAATTAATTTTCGTACTCGACCACCCCTCCGCGCAATATCGCATCCCCTTCCCCTATTTCCTTGCATTTCTCCCTGTTTCTTCAGTATTTACACGAGAGATCCGCCCCTCGCGTTTTCAAGTTGGAGCATAGTTCGTGTCAGCCGCGTTCGTTACGTGTCATTAGGATCCTCGTGAAAGGTTTGTTTAGTTTTGCGTGCACCGCCAATATTCTTCCCGCGCGTCGAAGTTTCCTGGCGTAATTTATAATCTCAAACGCGGCTTTTTCGGCTGCAACACGGAATGTGCTATTGAGTTATAAGAGCGCGATGTCGGACGGAAATACTTACTTACTACTAACTCGCCGCTGAGCATCCTATCTGCTCTGATTACGCCAAGTTCTCTGAATTAAAAAAAAAAAAAAACAAATGATTTATTTATTGATTAAAAAATTTTCTTTTCTTGCACCATACTTTTTTGTGTGTATGCAATATCTGATTTGCAGTGTTGCAAAGAAAAATGTAATTTAAAATACTCATAGTGTTTACTCTTTAAAATAATCCTACGTGTCTTTAAACATTTACATGACATTCGAATCGTTCTGATCATATCAAGGTTAGAGATATATACGCGGACTGAAAGACCTCGTAAAATATAGATAACGCAGACAAAATATCGCGAAACAGATCTGAAATGTCAAATTACATCAGTTAAATATTAACCGCGTCTAGTTTGAGTGGACGTACGAAGGTTACTTGTCAGTGATACGTACAATTAAAATTTAGATATGAAAAAAAATAAAATGTCAAACTGCCATACGCTAATGCTTTTTAATATTTTTCTAGTTGACGTTTGTAGCTATTTAATCAATACGTGCTAGAGTCGAGTCAAGTAAAACTTGTAGATTTTCAAAAAAAAAAAGCTTAGAACAAATCTATTAACTTCTGCAATTAAATGTTATAACGGACATATATTTATTAGATATTTGATTGAAGTACAATGCCGAGTAGTTTCTGAAATATAAACCGCGAAGAATAAAATTGCTATGAAGTGATTGGTATTATTCATTTATAGCAGCGGTCATAATAAGTTATTTTAGATAATTTTCATATTACTTTTTCATCGATTGTTCCAGATATGTCTGTTAATTATCTACTGGCGACAAAAACTTTTGAATTTTTAATGAAAATCCAACCAACGAACATTTTTCGATCACAAGAAAACAGTTTATTTTCCGAAATAGAGAACTCAATATTTCCTAAAAGTAATATATGAGGTGTGTTTTATTTTACGCGATTTAATTACGCGAATTGTTTGCTCTATTACGAGATAAGAAAAGAGGACGCGAAGAGAGAGATCGTACTTATATTGGCAAACACACGTAAAAACCTTCGTATTCTCTCGTATATCAAGATGATCGCGTTCGTAGACAGATTGCGTCGTGAGTCGCACGAAATTTTTCGCATATTCTTTCCCAGAAGCACGTGAAAAAATATGTAATTAAAATCCAACGCCGTGGATGAGATGCATCTCGAGCACGAGCGGGTAAATCAGGGCGAGGAGACGAGAAAATTACCGGGATAGACGGAGGGAGAGATAGGATAGAGTGGCTGACGGGTTGGAGGAAGACGAGTGTGCGAAAAAGAATAAAAAAACCGAGAACCATGTTCAGGAAGGGAGAGAGACGGAGAAAAAAAATGTGCGACCAGCGGTCGTGCGCTTGCCGAAAAAAGGCGAGCGCTGCCAGAGCGAACGATGACAAACTGAGAGCGAGGGAGAGAGAGAGAGGAAGAAGCTTACGTGAAGTTCATGCAGATGAAAGATCGAGTGGGTAGTACGAAGCATATTCTTCCTCCGGGTTTAAATTCGTCCGATATTATTATCCGACATTAAAAGAACGTGATCTCATGAAACCAAATTTTCGCGAGAGAAACTAAGAGAAAAAAAAATGGTTTTTATTCGAAAATGGAAAGTTTTTCTTTTTTTACTCCTTTGTGACGCTCGAAGCAAACGCTACGTATCGGAAATATGTGCGCACGACCGCGCACATATGTGTCAACCGTACATTTTATTAATAGCCGCGCACAAAAAAAGTGGTCGGTTCTAAAACGAGCGGACGAGGCATTGACACTTTTCGATTTAGAGACTGTTCGAATTCGAGACTGTTCAAAAGTGCAAGAACCAAACGGTAAACAATACTTCACATTGGTATTAAGAGGCACAAAACTGGTTTTTATACTCGTTTTCAACTACGCATCGACGGAAAGAAAGTTTTGATTTTATATGACCAGCAAGAAAAATTTGCCGAGTCTACTGAAATTTTTGTTTCTTCAATAAAACTGTTTTGTTGGCAAAACAGAAGATTCAATGGGCTTAGTAAATTTTTCTTGCTCATCTTATGATAATTTTTTTGCTATTCTAACAAATTTCTTTTTCAATGTAATAACATTTCGACACGTACAACAACAATTACAATATAAATCCTCGAAGGAAAAAGTTCTTTATTTTATCTATATTCTATAATCACACACAAAAGTGTAAGGATTCGAGCGGTAGTTGAGGAGCACTGAAGGTTATTAGACGGCACTGAATTTTTAACGAGTAAAGATACTTTATTCATTATGATTATACAACGTCTTTTTAGTGCGCAGTTACAACTAGCAGCCAAAGAAACGACTCTGTTGGCTGCTTGCTAGCGATCGGTAAAATTCGGCAAACCCGATTGTCTGCGAACGATGTTTACAAAAAATGCGTGAATGAACTACCGGTAAACACCGTTCGCGGACAATCGGGTTTGCCGAATTTTACCGATCTCTAGCAAGCAGCCAACAGAACAGACTGGTCTCTTTGGCAGTGAACCGAAAGTACACGTGTACAGCCATTGCTGTATAATATTTTGGAAAATTCCTTACAAAAAAAAGCATATCCCTTTCACGACTTTCCGATTTTTACATATATATCACCGTAGAGTAGTTCAATTTCGTTTTCGAGCAACGACTGCTCCTTGTTCCGAAGACACGCGCGATCACTCGAATTTAGCCCGCCGGCGATTCCACTTCGTTCTGAAGGATCCTGATTTTTCTCCGAGCTTATAGACACGTTCGATCTCGCGGCTTACGACGTCCTCGCTCGAATTGTTCGATCGGCGATCGACGTAGTGCGGTTTCAAGGCCAACGATGGTCATTCCGATCCGAATTGGATCGAGTCGGAAAGAAAAAAAACTGGATAATCTCGATTCCAGGGAGAGGCGCGTGATCTCGGATTCGTCGCGCAGAATTGATCAAGGATTATTCCGCTCAATCCCGCCGCGAAGGAGATTCACTATCGTGAGTTGAAGCGGAAAGCGAGTAGAAGACACGCAGCGGTGGATTTTTACAGAATCGAGTGCTCGGAACTCTGATCCTTTGAGTCATTTAATGTAAATTCGTAACTATATTTGTTTCTGTTTCTCGAAAAAAATTGGGGAAAAACTCGTTTCTCTCTCGCAAAAACTTGAAAATAAATTTCGTTTTATCGCGTCTCTTCGCTGTTCTCCGGAAAGGATAGAGAGTCGAACAAAAGACGGGTCCGTAAAATGTAATTTGTAAAATGTAAATGTCATCTCGAAGCACTAAATCCGCCGCTGCGACAGAAGACGGCGCGGCGGCGCGCGGCTTATCTCAAGAAAATGATTTCTACAATTAGTTTTGTATCGCTTAGTAGTGTGGCGAAAGGAGAATTAAAGCTACCATAAGAGTGAAGCTACAGGAGGAAGGGAAGGAGATAGAGAGGAGGGCTTTAACTTCATTAAAGGAGAAGCTCAAAGGAACCTATTACACGCTCAGGAGCATTAGACAAACAGATCCCGGACAACAATTACTGGACGATCATTTTCCGTTCAAGGCGACGACGGGGATGGATTTCTAAAAGCAGCAAACGCGCGCCAAATTTCAGTTCGCCAGTGAGCTTTTATATATGTATATTTATGTATATATACGTATATATAAATATATATACATATGCAAACACACACACACACACACAATAATATAAAATTAGAATATCGATAACAGTAGAAATACAGTATATGTATATCGAGTACAGTATGATATAATAACATTATCCTATTTCTTTCTCGTCTAAACCTCGCCTAAAATATTTGGAGTAATTAATTTCCACGTGACATTATTTCGCATATCTCAAATTGCGCCCGAAGTAAAATTTACAAAGTAAAATTCTCTCTGAAGCTTTAGATACGTATATGTATCTAAAGCTTCAGTCCCGTATATCTTCACGGGACAAAGTCATACGGTATCTCGGAGTGTACTTTCATTTACGTTTACCGTTGCGCCAAGAGGCAACTTCGAGCCGACGTTATACGGAGGAGGGGTCAAACTTCGTATCCCAGGCGTAGTTACTTTCGTTAAAACATTCAATTACAATGTCTTAAGTTCCTTTGGTCTGCTCGAAAACATTAATCCCCGGTAAGCCAAACGCCCCAAATCGAGGGTTTATGTTGAAACGAAGATTAAACCAAAACTTTGACCAAGATTAAAGCCAGCGCGCGCGCGATGCAGAGAAAACGAATAAGCGAAACGATTACGTCGGTCGGTCGAGAGCGAGCGGTTCCGATCCGCGAACCGCAGCGCGCATTTTTAAGCGGCTTCCTCGATCAAGGATTTTTATCCCGCGCGTTGCCAGGGTATGTTTTAAATCATTTAACTTACAAATCCGCGCCGAGGCGTTCCCCGTGTAAAACGATGTTCCGACGGAAATAACGTCTTATACGCTGCTTGCCGTGCGGCATAAGGGCGGGTGAGTAGCTGATTAAATGAATTTGCATTAATGATTTTCGTCACGATGGGGCCTCGAAGATCCCTTCGCCCTCTGGATTAGGAAGTTAAAAGGGTTAAGGGGGATATTACCGGGCTTAGCGTTACGCTTACAGGAGAAGGTGTGGTGTGATGTGCGCGCACTTTCGGGGAAAAAGTTCGCGCGGAGATAGACGAATGTTACGCTGAATTCTTTTTTCCTCTTCCCCTCTTTTTCGCGACAGGGAAGTAACTTTGAAAAACTTCGCGCCTGCAAAATGCACACACACAAACACTCGTGAATCATTGATTCCGCCATTGCGCGAAACGCGACGCGAAAGGATTTTGTTGGATTTTCCTCGAAAAATTTCGTCGGGACTGTTTTTTTTTTTTTCGTCGGAGTCAATTAGCGAACAGAATTTTTAAATAGCCGCGACGAAATAATTCAAGCTTCGCTGTAGTAGTACAAAGACCGAAGGGAGTGACATGAAATATCTACCAACGTGGGAGAGCGGACAAAAATTTCGCTCTTTAATACTGCAGCCGAAGAAAGATTCTCACGCGCGCATCCTCTGTCGCGCTAACGGCAGAGGTGCATTTGTAGTTACGCGTGTGTTTAATTAACGAAATTACAATTCCGTCGAATTCGCTGCTCTCTTTTTTTTCTCTCTCTCTCTTTCTCTCTCTCTCTTTCTTTCGTATTTGACATTGTAAACTAATAATTAATTAAATGTGTAATGTGTAACGGAAATGCGATTTGCCATAGGACGGGATTGGGTTACTTCGTTTCTTCTTCTACCGATTGCACGTGCGCGTGTACATGTGTGTACATATATTTCGCATTGTGGTTCTTTTTGCATTTGGAAAGTTTTTCCGCACATCCGCACTCGACGGAGATTACCCACGCTCCGGCTGTTTGTTATTCACGGATAATCAAAATCCTAGCTAGATCCATTTTTTCTTTTTAACAGAGATTTGCTTTCTCGATCGATCGAATCAATGCGAACTAACCAGGCGAGCGCAAGCACCGGCTAGATTAAAGTGCATACCGCTTACTCTCTCTATCTCGGCTCGTATTTTCATCTTGAATCTTAGACTTGACGTTGCATATTTATATATCAACAAACTCTCTTGTGTACCTCGCGTTTTTGCGTATAAAAAACAAGCGCGGCAACAATTACTCATTCTCTCTCTCTCTCTCTTTCTCTTTATTACGTTGAATACTTCAATTAGTTAATTCAAAAGTCAACAAACTTGAAAACTGCTCAATATTCGACTATCTCGAGTTAATATTTGACTTTGATCTTTATTTAATTTCAGACACTCGGCGCGAATTTGCTCTCTTAACTAAATTCCGTAACGGTGTTACTACCACTACTTGTGTTGCGCAATTTTATTGACAAAAAGATGAAGCACAAATCGCAAAAGTTGCGCTCGCGAGAGCGATTCTTACGAAATGCGAGTGAGATTAAACGGAGTTTATATTTAAGACGCGAGCACACATTGCACTTGCTCTCCTCGTCGAGATAAGGTCCCGCGGCCACATTTCGAGCACTTAACGTGATTATATAAATGTGCGCGAAGAAATACGGATTAAAATGTAAGAGATCGCGGCTTACCAACTTCCATAACACGCGTCGCTGTGTATCGTTGATGTCTCTTGAGTTCTCTCTCTCTCTCTCTCTCTCTCTTTATCTATCTATTTATCTTTTACGATACCGCCGTAATATTTATAACGAGTACAATAATATAAGCACCGCGACGACAAAAAACTTCCTGCTATACAAGCATCACCGCAACACCCGAGACATCACGACGTAATGAGGGACTTTTTTGCGATTAAAGGGAGAACGCGGCGGCTTTCCCTTCGGTTGAAAGTTCAAGGCATACAAAATCGCGTCGTGCGCTTGCATGTAAGCTGCTGTTCTCTCTCTTTTCCTAGAAGGATATTTTTTAACGAGGCGGAAAACTTTTCTTGTCTGGCACAACGGAGAGAATCTCACACGCGTCCGATATCGAGGCGGAGGTTGCGGAGCCTCGCGGCGGCGGCGTACGAGAGACTCGTTAAAGCGGCACGAGAAGGAATCGGGAAGAAATTGGAATTCCTGTGGCACCGGAGACCTCCGGCTTCCTCGCATTCTGCCGCACGAATCTTGACACGACCATCCACCGGAGAGAGGAGCTTTCACCAGTGTGTGTGTGTGTGTGTGTGTGTATGTGCGGCACGTTCGCCTTACCGAAATTGAGCGCGGATTATCGGTGGTTCCAAGAGGATCGTAGTTATGCGCGCGCGAGGTGAGAACGCGGAACGATATTATATCGGATAAGGTTCGATCAGCTGATCGGACGAATGAATATTACGGTGATTCCGATGGATATAGAGAAAAGATCAAGCTGTTTCGCGAAATCCGCGATTTTTGCGGAATATATATATATATGTGCGCGCTTTATTTATTCACGTACTTATCGTCGCGAATGTGTTTCAAATTGAAATTTTAATTAAATTTTAATTATTCTCTTCGGATTTTTTCGCGCTATATTTTGCTTTTTACTCAGAGATTTATTAATCGATAAAGCTTATTAACAATTAAATCTTACATCTTATTACATATTATCTTACTTACTATAAATATATAAATATCATTATAAATTTCGTATGTAGTTTTGCTGAGATTCAGAAATCGGAGAAATAAAATATATCGAAGTGATATGATTTTTTTGAAAGCTTTCGAATATATGTACGTGTGTGTGTGTATTTTAATAAAATAAAGATATAAAAGACCCGAGACATTTTAAATAAAATCCAAAAAGGAAGAAGGATTAATATGAGAAACTTCAAACACTAAAGATGGAAAGAAATTGTATTTTATTAAATAAATTAATTACATTTTGATCTTAGACTGGATTATCTTCAGAAAACAATGTCAAAGATTAAAATTTAGAAACAGGTGCCATGGCTCGTCAAACTTCGAACAACTTTGTTGACTACTTCGAAATAAGTAGTCAACAAAGTGACAAAATTTCTTAGCCGCATTACGAATCATATCACAAAATGTTGCCATTAACAGAAATCAATATGAACTGAATTTATATATATTTTTAAATATATTGACACTACGTAGATTCGACGAAGAGGAAGAGCAACATCGACGGTTGCTTATGACATCAGCAGCAACCGACGATCGGGATTGACGGGACGAAAAGCTCTTTGCGAAATGAGAAGCGGAATTGATCGCGCAAATTGTTATCGAAAAACAATTGAAAAGATTAATATCACATAGCCATTTTTGTTAACATCGCGATCACTTTTTAAAATGTCAATTGCGTTACGTACAGCACAAAACTTGACACTGTTGTACATTTGAGTTTTTCAATTGATAAAAATTGATAGAGAGAGAGAGAGAGAGAATAATTTTATCCCACACCGCGCATGCAGATAATAGAAAATATTATGTGACACAATATTGTATTAATTTTATCTGACGCGTGGGGGATTATTCTTGAGAAAAAAGTCAAATAATATTCTGGAGACATACACGCACGATGTCATGATATACGAAAAACTTATAAGGGTTCGAATGGGCAAACATTGAAATAACGTCGATGTGACTGTATACACAGTAAGAAGTCGTTTCATAAATAATGGCAGGTCCAAAAGCCGCCGAAAGTTGCGATCGATCGACATCTGTCTCTCTCTCTCTCTCTCTCTCTCTTTCTTTCTTTTCGCGTCTCTGTTTCTTCTCGGAGGGTTGAAAGGAACAGAACAAAGTAGTTCGTCAGGCAATTCTCTATTACACTTTCATGTTTTTTTGCAGAGTTCATTTACTCTTATTAACAACTTCCCTTTCGTCTTAATTTTAATTTTTTAAACTCCTGTAAAAAAAAAAGTTTTACGCTCTGCGTAAAGTTAATCAGGTTTACACACAGTTACATCATTTGCAACTATCGCGCGCGTTATGTAAGGATCACTTCGTATTAATCACTTCTTTGCCTATTATATTTCGCTGACGTTGGATTCAGTCATCCGTCCTAATAGATTTAGAATCCGAATATTTCAGAAAGCAAAGCCCCGGCACATCTACCCACCCTTTCCGCTTTCCCGTCTTTTTCTCTTTTTCCGTCGGTCTCGCTTTTTGCTCGTCTATGTCTCATTCACTTGTACTACTTCGATCATCGCTATCAGTAGTAATAGTCTTCTTCCTTTCATTCCGGCTGACGTTGAAATTCCTTTCCGCTGTTCGAACTCTTTTATCTCTCTCTCTTTTTTTTTCTCTCTCTCTCTCTCTCAGCACTTGGTTCCTTGATGTTTTTCCTCTTTGCTTTTCAGAAATATTTTCGAAAGAAATCAAGAATAATGCTTTTGCACTGTAGTCTGATTTTTATTAGACTTTCTCTTCTCGCGAAGATTGAAAATATCTTGCGGACTTCTATGTAACTTGCACATAACTCGAATTGTACATCGATTTGTTTTCTCGCGAATGTCTTTGATATTAATTGTTGCCGCTTTAAAAAAAAGAAAAATCTCGTATAATTTGCATGTAATCGTATCTTGTTCTCGCAGTCTTAATCATGGATTTAACACGAACTCGCTTTTTTATTCGCTTCAACTTACTTCGCTAACTCTTCTGGTCGCCGTCAGTTATCCCGTGTTTTCACCCTTCCGCTTTCTCTTTCTTCCTCTTACGGGCGCGCAAAAGTGTTTTTAATCTTAATCCGATTAGATGTCCACCGATACCGTTCGAAACGCAAGTTTCGGTCGGACAAAAATCGATGTTACACGGTTTGTACAAGTGTGCTCTGATTGCACACATTTTTCAGTCATTTCTTAGAAACACGCACAACGCATTTGGCCGAATTACCGGTGTAATTTTTATCTCTATCTAACACAATAGAATATTCGCGTGTAACTCCCCGCCAGCAAATTTTCCACCCTTCTTCACCTTTAAATAGTCAATTTTCGTAATGTGCTATATTTATCCGCGCTTATCATATTTCCATAATTCATAAACTAATAATACGCTAAATCAGCGGCTACTTGTTATTGACAGTTTTAACAATTTACTCATGGCCGTGACAGTAATGTTATATTTACTCGGATTACAGTGATATATCATTGCGTATTCAAATGCACACAACAAATGTGCATTGTAATTTAGATACATCTGACATCCGATATTATTACGTACAGCTATGGAACGTACACAACACCGACCGATGGTTCAATATTTTGGTTATCTTAAATAATGTTTAATCGTTTATCTGGCGGCGCGGGACACAATAGCCCGTCATATCATTAAGTACAACAATGATAACAGCCGACTCGGAGAGACAATACCGGAGAACGGTGTGAAACGTATGATTGCTTATCTGTTGCTTGTTTGTTCATCTGCGATCCTCGACACGATTTACTCTCAGAAATATATATATATATATACACATATATATTTCTGAGTACATAATATATATATATATATATATAGAAAGAGAGAGAGAATTCTCTGGCGTTTCGTAAATGGAATAATGCATATCAGTTTCTCGGGATAAAATCTTTTGGAATTAATATTATAATGATACTTCCTCTTCTCGCATCTCCGAGACTCTTTAATTAACCCACATTGCGTACAATACACGAACGCTATGCTGACCTATGGCGAATTAAAATAAATTGTTCTCTCGGTTTGTCTTTTCTCTGTTAAATGTAGCTCGTTTGCTAAAAAAAGAGAGAGAGAGAGAGAGAAACATTTATATACTGTTTATTCGAAGAAATCGCTTTTCGAAGCGTATATACGTTATATATGTGTATAACGAAGAATGGGAACGTCGAAACTATTATCGCGAAACGACCGATATGTCCTCTTTTTTTTTCTTTTTTGGTGGTGATATTAATCCATCCATCATTCTTACGTCAAGTTCTTGGTTCACAAGAGAGGATGAATAATCGCTATACATTGTGTGACAAGAGCTGATCGTACGGGAAAAAAAGAGCGGCTATTCGTCCTTTTTACATTCTAATAAAGCAAGATTGCTCAGCATTAATTACACAGTTTCGTCGTCATTCTCTCGGCCTGTCAGCCAGGAATGAACACGAAAACACTGATCCGCATTGACGGACCTTAACCTGATTTCGTCCGGTTGACTAATGTAATCAACGCGAGGGCGGAAGATACCACGATAATGAAGGATAACAACTTCGTTCCCTCATTCCCGATAGCGTTAACTGCACTGCACACACACTCACACATACAGAGATATATCTTCGTACACGTCATCAGCACGCGCGCAAAAGAGATAAAATTAAAAATGAGATAACTCGGGTGTAAATAAATGTGTAGCATTTTTTAATTTTTGTTCTGATTAATACAAGAAATATATTTAACTATTTTTTTCACGTACAAAAAAATATGAAAAGCTGTTTTTTCTATATATATATATTTTTTTTTTTTATTTATATACGATATATTTATCATTCGATATTACTCTTCCGCGTCTCTTTCTTTTAGCAAATTTTTTTTCAAAGCACACCGTGTATCCGATGTTATGTACTTTGATACCGCGCAAAATACATATATATATATATAAAGAAAAGATTAGTACATATGTACAATATATGGCAATAAAAATATGATTGCGAAAGTGCGGACGGAATGAGGACAGGTCAGCGGGCATTAACGACGGATGGGGGAAAGATTTCCCACTTTTGCCGACAAAGGTAATCTTCTTACACAAAAGTGCTCCCGGCATCCCCGAGGCTCAGAAACACCGATAAAGATAAACGAGCTTTCGTGCTTAAGGATTAACCGAGTGGTCGCGTGTTCTGTAACGATCGATGAAGCGGCGAAATCGATGACGGACGGACAGGAGCCGCCGCCGCCGCCGTCGAGTTCGCTCGAGTGTCCGGTCGCTAAGTAAGTAGTAACGAACGTGCATGGGCGGACAACGTGACGACAATAGAGAGAGAGTTGGCCCTCTCTCGCGCCATTAGTTGAGATCTGCAGACGGAACACCGCTTGCTCGTTCCCAAGAATATCAGTGCGCGCGCGGGGCTTGTTAAAGCTTTGTTATTGCGAAGCCTGCAAGATAGTTTGCAAATGCAACAATCAGCATGATTGACGCGCGACACACACGTTGAAACCAAAAAGATGTCCGCGTGTGTGTCTTTGTTGAATTAGTATTACGTATTAATAATATTAATATGGAAGAGTTCACTCACAATTTTTTGCAAGAAAATCATATCGAAGGATGATTTGAAGGAATTACTTACAACGGCAACGCACGTTTCTAATTTTTTTCCTTTGTTTTCTTTCTCTGGTTTTTGTTATTTTTATTGGGAGATAAAAAAGACCCTCAGAAATATCGCAAACATTTATATTCACCGCGGAGGATTACGCCACTCAAGGGGCGAGTTCTGGACGGGCGTAGGCCTGATGGGTCGACGAAAGCTCGCGGAGCTGCCAGAATGCGGTGCGATGGATCGACGGGTCTGTAATTACACACGAGTATCTCGACCCGATTCCCCAAACCCCGCCGGGCGTGACTGCGTCGCCGGGGCGCCGTTAACTCGCCGCGGTCTTGTTCAAGTCGAGCGTGTAAATCGGCGCGGCCGCAACCAACGTAAATGACCGTCGTCGAGATGCGAGGGGAGAGGAGTTGTTACACCCGACAGAGTCGGAGTAGTTCACTTCACTCTAGGTTTGAAAGGTACGATTATCTGGACTAAATGAAGGTGGACGCGCGAGAACCGGCCTCGGAGCCGAGGACTCCCTCCCTCTTCCTATTGACATGCGACTTGAATTCAAATTAGGACGTGGCTCTTTAATAATTTCCTAGCTGCAAAATTCCGAGAAGGAAGAAGGAGATTAACTTGTGCTTTACACGTAGATTCGCGTTGAGGTAGAAATTTGTTAATTGACTTTCGAGAATAGAGCTATGTGAAAATGAGTTGAGATTCGTGCGATAAATTGTGTGTATAAGTAGTTGTAAAATTAGATATTTGTACATTGCCAAGAAAAAATATTATAAAAAGTGTACAAAAATGTTTAGAGATTTTTATACAGGGTTCTTAAAAAGAATGTTGACATTTATATAAAAATAACTTTTTTTTTTTAGAGAAAAACTGATGAAACAAAACTGTTGACACAAAATACAGCAACAAATGTACTTTGTTGTCAAAGAGTCTCCACTTGTTCACCGTCATTAATCAAATCAACAAAAATTCATCAAATAAACAAAATACATACAATAATAAGTGTGTACAGATTTTTCATACATGTTTTGTTTTAACATTTTGTTTCAAGCATCCTGTATTTTCAAGGACCTAAATCCTCTATAAATAATAAATTTCAACTGTTTCAAGCGCGAATTCAAACGTTAACATCGCGCGACAAACATAAAAAATAGAGGTAACACGATTTCGTTCATCTCTTTTGAACACACTTTACAGGGTTAAAACTCGAAACTGATTGTATCACATTTTCATGTATCCTATAGGAAAAAAAAAAAAAAAAAAAAAAAAAAAAAATACGACAGAGGCTCGTTCATAGGTGCTCTGGGGAGGGGAGGATTCGTGTATACCAGACTATCGACGAGTAATTTGAGCTCGTACAATAGCACTCTCGATTTCCAATTTACCGAGAGAATACGCGATTTTGATTGTTCCCGGCGACAGAAGAAGAACACCATCCACTATTCCTCTATTTCCACCTCCTCGCCGCTTCTCTCTCTTGTGCCATACAATCGGTCTTCGGTCATTTTCTCTGACGGTCAAGTCGTTGCTTCATCCCTCTCTTCCTTTTCTTCCTTACCGCCTATAAACCTACCTCAGTGCTGGCTTTAGGAAAATTGATCGAGAGACGAGTTCTTATTCAGACATGCAACACGCGAGAAAAAATTCAGATGTTAATAATTAATCCAAACCTACTTTATAATTCGTTGATTTTCTACAAATATAAAAACTATAGAGAAGAAAAAATTTTTTTAACATTTTATATTTGTCAGATTTATTTATTCTTCCATATAGTTGTTTTATTTATCTGCAAATTTTATTAGGCTTTTTCTATATGTAAAAAAATTCTAAATTACATACGCGAGAATTTCTACATTTTTTTTCTACGAGGCAGAGATATGTATTCAAACTTTATATTTCTATCTTTCTCGATCTATGTCTTGAGTTTTTCATAGAAAACAATAAAAGAAATGCGTAAGCGTTTTGCTTAGGGCGCCGAACGCGTCTAAAACCAGCACTGGGTCCCACGAGGGTGTTACGATCGCGGGCGAAAGCAGAAAC